>DF358849.1:88143-102012 GCA_000787875.1 Solanum virginianum | reverse complement strand
CGGAACTTCAAATTTAGTAGAATAACATATGTGGTTTGTGTTTACAGGATTACCAACGAATCCCAGGAGTCGGATTGAATACTTAGAATATTTTTCAAATTCTGATTTCCAATGCAGCAGTCATCCTTCTTTGTGATCGCAGCACGTTCCCCACGATTGCAATGTTGAAGCCCTCAGTGCTTCGCGATTGTGATAGTTATGGTCCGCGATTGTGATGCATATTTTTGGCCTGAACAATGGTTAACCGAAAAAAATACTCATTTTCATCATTTTGGAATTTTTGGAGCTTGTGAAGGCGATTTTTGAAAATAATTTTCAAGGAACTTTGTTGGATAAGTGATTTATAACTTAAAACCTTCGCTTTTGTTCATCAATTATTTTGTGATTTCAACTTAAAATTTGTGATTTTTTGACTCAATTTTAGGGGGTTTCATGAACCTTGGACGTGAATTAAATGATGATTTTGAACTTGATTTTTACTCAAATCTTGTGGATTTTTCAATCATGAACTCCATTTTTCTTGTTGAATTTGATTTTCAAGCAAATTTTCAGTTTTATCCTTTGCAAAATTTAACCTATTTTTGAATTTTAGAGCTTTGAGGAGTGATTTTTGAAGGGGATTTTTCGAAAAACTTCATTATTAGGTTAAGTGTTTTTCATCCTAAAACGTTTAATTTTGATCAAATTTTTGTGATTTCAACTTAAATTTCTTGACTTTTAACTTCATTTTTAGGTCTTTTCATGGAACTTGAACTTGAGGATTTCTAACTCGTCTTTTACTCAAATTTTATGAGTTTTCCACCCATGAGTTCCATATTTCATATAGAACCTAATATTAACTCAATTTCCAGATTTGATATTTTTAAAATTAATCAACTTTTGGACGATTTATGCCCCGGTCCTTAGTTATTGCAATATGGGTATGGATAGACGACTCTTTATGTATGTCGCGTATGTGTCATTTTTGATAGTGGGTTTCCATTTTGGGAGTTGATTTCGTGATTTGTTCATTCAGTTATTCTGTGTGGTTCGACCTTGAGGCAGATTTGACTAATCCTTCTTGGGATTGGAATTGGATAATTAAGTATTGTATGTACTAATGAGATGGGATCGTGCCATATTGGTAGGGTGTACTGTTGTGATATCCATGAAGTAATTATACTTATTAGCATACTTATTTGTGAAATTGATCTATTTGTGGTTGTAACATTTCTATTTCATAATTGACACTATTGAGACACTCATGGAATAAATTGAGAATTGTGATGGGTTGTAAAGAGATTATATTAAGGCAGGTCTTATACTAGGAATGAATTTTAAGTTGAATTACAACATATGTTTTGTTTTCCAGAATTAAAAGAGGAATTTTTTCACGATTGAGTTATAGAGACTTCATCACTTATTTATATATCTAGACTTCAAACTATTTATATATTATGCTTGTACTCATTCTCATACATCTGTATTATGCAGACTTGTTATGATGAAATGCTTTTTTGAAAGAAAACGTGATACCTTTATAAATTCTTGACCATGCATGGGTAGCAAGATGATGAATATTTATATTAGGATTGTGTATGAAGTATATGGTCTGTGAGATCCCTCAGGTCCCTTTAGTCTCTGGAGTCGTCACTCGACGGGGATGTATACCACAGGTTGTGCGACAATCTTGATTCCACCAACATCATTCATGCATTGCATTGCATATGTTGCACCTATTATACTGCTTGATATTGCCATACTTGTTATTTTTGAAACTATGTTTTTACTTTCATTCGTGTTGTTCTATATAAATTGGTGGCACTGATGCTGGACTGAATTTTTTTGTATGAACAGGTGGAAGCGTTCCTAGTCCATTACATAGTTTGCTTAATTTCTAATGTCATTTGATAAAACTTATTGCGTACATATTATTTGTACTCACCCCTACTTTTTTTTGTTTTTAGATCCCAGTCAGAGATTCTCTCAAGGTAGTTGATTGATCGTGCAGTTGACCTTCTCAGATCTAGTGGTGAGACTCCGGGCTTCGAGTTCCCATTGGATGTTCTCCTTAATTTGGTAGTCTTTATTTACTTATTGGGGACTAAATTGCACCTATTAAATCCAGTATTATGGTAGATGCTTATCAAATTCGTGATACTAGGTTTATAGAAAATATTATTATCTAAATTCATCGATGTATAAGCGTATTGCTTTGACATGAATATAAACTTACTCCTTATATAGATAACATATTTATTTGTCGGTTTAGTTTGATTTCTAATTACTTACTACCAAGCCAAACCAGATCATATTCAGTTGGATTCTTTTATTGATTTCATTTCACTTTTCAATTTGATAGTGTGATTTTTTCGATTTGATTTGAACATCTCTATGCCTAATCTCAAATTTATAGAACATAGCATAGCACGAGGGAAATTATAACCTTCACTCCTCTTTGTTTTTCTTCTGAGTTGCGTACAATGAAACATCAAAATATTCAAGGGAGGGTGCAGGTTAAATTGATCATTACTAGCTAGCTTCTTTTTTGGAGGGGTGGGGGTGGGGTCGGGGGCTATTACTCCCTTCGGTCCATATCTACTAGTTTAATTTTCTTTGCCTAATCTAATATATAAATGTCATGATCATGACCAGGCTAACTCTTCGGTGGGAGAACTATTACTATAATCCAACTAAGGTAATTAACACAAGGTAGCCATTTATGATGTGGAAATAGGTTAATTTAACGAATTTCTATAAACTCAAATAAAATAATTTATTATAGTGCGAAAGTTAAGCCCCTGGAACCTAAAATTTATTATAGCAAAACTCTATCTAATTGTCCAAAATATGAGGATGTAACCCTTGGAACACTATAAATAATAAATGTTTGAAATCATCAAATTTGGAGGAAGTGGAATGTGGAACTAAAAGAATCCATGGTAGCCCGAAAGAGTTGGTTCACTCTTACATTTTGAAATAAAAAATCTCATAACGGAGGTCTATCAACAGCCACATGAAGATGTCCTACACTCAACAAAGAAACAACAAGTGCAATATCAGTATACGTAGTGGTAGAATCACACGGCTATTTCAATAAAACAAATACACCAACATACTAAACCACACATATACAAGAAAAAAGTAATAAATTATCAGTTCATGCACAATATATCAATTCCACAATGTAAATCTCAAATGCAATAATAAACAACAGTCCTCTAATGAGACCTACACCCAAATGATTAGTGTGTTAAAACGTGATACCCAATCTAATAATATGTCAGAATGTGTTATTCGATCTAAATATATGTTAAAACGTAATCTAATTGAATAATATGTCAAAATATGACATCCGATCTAATAATGTGTTGGTACGTGATACTCGATCCACAATTTCTATTACTATCCGTTATATATTATGCTTCGATTATCGTATTATCTTGTTGTAGTTATTATTCTATTATTTCTGCATTCATACACTCTTGCCTCTCCAAACTTAATTTGTGATACTATATTAGATACGTTATTGTTGTTGTTAGTTCATAGTAGGTTTGATCCAAGAGCTCACTGTTCATGAGATTGTTCAAGAAAAGGTAAAGATTCAATCTTTTAAATAAACAGCAAAAATCCATTAGATTTTTATCAATTGTTCAAAAAAGAAATTGTAGATAATTTCATGAAATGGCTATTTCTGCAAAATCTGGAAATCCGCCATTAATGGTGGATGAGTTTGATGAGCAATTGAAGAAGGCTCCAAATGCAAATGTGAAAATGGTTATTTCTGCAAAATCTGAACTTGGGTCATCTTCTAGTGATCAAAATGCACAAACCTTGGATTCATCGAATGGGGTTGAAGAAAAAGATCAAGAAAGTGATGAAGAAATGTGGATGGGACAGTGTAGATACAAATTTCAGGTTATAAAGAAGTTAAATTTTCGCAGAAATTGGGCGTTCCTGTTGTTGACAATTACGGTTTTTTGTTAGGAGAATTTAGCAAATTGGATGATCTTAGTATTTCTGTTTGAGATATTAATAGTTCCATAAATACTCTATTTGAGACTTGCATCAATTTTAGATTATTAGGTCCATTTTGGGAATATTAACAATGGCAGTTGCAAGTCAATGAATAAGTGTTCATGTGCCATGGAATTTGTTCTTATGGCAAAAACTTTGAATGCAGCAATTTGAGTTCTAGTCTCTTTGTCTGTAGATCATGTTATTATGATGGTCTCTCTTCTTTTTGATGAAATTTTTCGTTTGCTCAATCCCTTCCTACTTCGTACGAATTAAATGCTTATACGCTTGTTATGTGTTTGCTATGTTACTTGGACTTATCGGATTCTCCAAAGTGCACTACTTATGGGTATTCCCTCCATGTTTCCTTTGGGGCTTGATGAATGATGGCTCGTTAATGCGCAGAAAAGAATTCGGACCGAAATAAATTGTTTCGGACCAAAATATTTGCAGACGGTTCTGAATTGCGTCTTTTAGACTTTCTTTGCATCTTTTAGACATCTTTTGGTTATTTTTACTGTGTGTTAAGTTAGGGTGTTTTTTTCATATATAAGTGAACTTATGCCCTTTAGGTAGGGTTAGTTGCTTTTGTATCAAGTGTATCAAGAAAATAGAATTCTGTGTGAGTTCACCAAATCTCTCGTGATTCTTCCAATTGTCTTCTCAGTACCGTTCGTGCATCAGTTGGTATCAGAGCAACCAGGTTGATAGCAGATGACAACCGTGGTCGTGGTAGGGGTCGTGGTCATGGTAGGGGTCGTGGCCGAGGTTGGGGTCGTGGAGTCGATCCTGAAGAAGAAGAGCCGCCAAACCGCCATCGAGACCAACGAGATCTAGAAATTGCAGCGATGGGGAGACGGATCCGAGAGTTGGAGCTCCAACTCGCTGAGGCAAGGATGGGCTCTACCAACGAAGAGAAAGAGGAGGAGTCGGCCTCCCTTGGCTCTTCCGCAGCGGGCGATAATGATGAGGAGTTCAACTCGTGGGGGATTCCAAATCAGGGGCGAAACCAACGGCTGCGGCATGAGCCCAACCAGCCCTATCAAACCCTAGGGATGAAGGTCGACCTTCCGGAATTCGATGGTAAATCTCATCCTGATGAGTTTATTGATTGGTTGTATACCGTCGAACGGGTTTTTGATATGAAAAATCTGAACGGCGATCAAAAGGTTAAGTTAGTAGCCATTAAGTTGAGGAAACATGCCCCGATTTGGTGGGAGCATGTGAGAACTAGGCGTGTTAGAGAATGGAAACCAAAAATTCAGAGTTGGAGTAAGATGAAAAAGAAATTAATGGCCAAATTCTTACCCACCCAGTATAGGTAGGAGGCTTTCATCGAATATCACAATCTTAATCAAAGGGGTGTGTCGGTGGAGCAGTGTACCAATGAGTTTAATATGTTGCGAATGCGATGTGATGTTGTTGAGGAGGACGAACAGATAGTTGCTCGGTATCTGGCCAGGTTGAAACCAGAGATATCAGATGTGGTGTACTTGCAATAGTATTACTCATATGATGATGTGTGTAGGCTGGCATTAAAGGTCGAATTGCAGCAAAGGAGAAAGGGTGTCAGTCAATCGAAGTACCAAAATCGTTTCTTGGGTGCTGAGACTAGCAGGCGAGCACCCTCCTCGAACCTTAAACCTGTGACCACAACAACCCAAACCCCAAACTCCATTCAGAGAAGGGACAAGCCAGTAGGGGAGATTCTATGGCCAACCGGCGGTGCTTTAAGTGTCAAGGTCTAGGACACTTGATTGCCGATTGTCCGAACCGGTAAATTATCACGCTAGTTGAGGAGGATGTAGACCCGACGTATGACGATTATGATGAGGGCCTTGAGGATCACCTGACAGAAAATGAGGTGGTCACGTACGCCAATTCTGGTGAATCCTTAGTAGTCAGAAGAGCATTGATTGTGGCTGCTAGTGAAGACGAGTCATGGTTGAGGCATAATATCTTTCATACCAAATGTACCAGTAGAGGTAAGGTTTGCAATGTGATCATTGATGGGGGAAGTTGTGAGAATGTGGTGTCCAACACGATGGTGGAGAAGTTGGGACTCAAAACCAAGGACCACCCGCAACCTTACAAGCTATCTTGGTTCAAGAAGGGTAATGAGGTAAAAGTATCTAAGCGATGCCTTATGAAATTTTCAATTGGGAAGAAATATACTGATGAGGTCTGGTGCGATGTGGTCCCTATGGACGTATGTCACATTCTATTGGGGAGGCCATGGCAGTTTGATAGAAGAACGAAGCATGATGGGCACAGGAACACCTACACATTTCAGAAAGAGGGTGTCTCTGTTACCCTCGGTCCTTCGGATTTGAGGAAGGAGCCTAAGAGTCATTTGCTATCTCGTTCTGAGTTTCAGAATGAGATAGAACAAAAGGTTGAGGTGTTTGCCTTGGTGGTGATAGAGGCTAATGATGACGGTCCCGAACTTTCACTGCAGGTCAGGTCATTAATTGAGGAATTCGCTGATGTGGCACCAACAGAATTGCCATCCGAATTGCCACCCATGCGGGATATCCAGCATTGCATTGACTTCGTGCCAGGGGCAGTCATTCCTCATAGAGTCGCTTATCACATGAGTCCCAAAGAGCACGAGGAATTACAGAGACAAGTGCACGAGTTGTTAAGCAAAGGGTATGTGAAGGAGAGTATGAGCCCGTGTGCAGTACTCGCATTATTGGCTCCACAAAAAGATGGTTCACGGAGGATGTACATTGACAGTCGAGCTAACAAGATCACCATCAAGTACCATTTCCCTATACCCCGGTTTGATGATCTAATTGAGCAATTACATGGGGCGATAATTTTTTCCAAAATTGACTTGCGGAATGGGTATCACCAAATCCTAGTTCGACCCGGAGATGAATGGAAGACCGCCTTCAAGACTCGAGATGGTCTCTATGAGTGGCGGGTGATGCCGTTCGTATTGTCCAATGCGCCAAGCACTTTCATGCGCTTGATAAACCAGGTCTTTCGTGCTTTTATTAGTCATTTTGTGGTGGCTTATTTTGATGACATTTTGGTGTACAGCTCCTCTGAGGATCAGCATTTGCAACACCTGCGACAAGTCTTTGAGGTTTTGCGGGAGCAGAAGTTGTATGCCAATACAAAAAAGTGTCACTTCCTCACTAATAAGGTGACATTCCTCGGATACATAGTGTCCAAGGAAGGCATTCGAATGGACCCAGCTAAGGTGGGAGCAATCACTGGATGGTCAACACCGATAAGCATCCGTGATGTCCGGAGTTTTCATGGTTAGGCTTCATTCTACCAAAGGTTCATTCACAATTTTAGCACCATCATTGCGCCCATCACCGACTGTATAAAAGGAGGCAAATACGCTTGGACCAAGGAGGCCAAAGATGCATTCCAGTTACTAAAGAAAAAGGTAACTGAAGCACCCGTTCTAATTTTGCCAAATTTTGAGGAAGTTTTTGAGGTTCACTGTGATGCATCTGGCGTAGGTATTAGTGGCGTGTTAAGTCAGAAAACCGCGATGTTTTTCAGTAAAAAGTTGAATGATGTCAAGCTCAAGTATTCAACTTATGACAAGGAGTTTTATGCCATTGTCAGAAGTCTCGAGTATTGGCATCACTACATCATTTCCAAAGAGTTTGTCCTATACTCTAATCATGAGGCATTGAAATACATCAACGGGCAGCATAAGTTGAAACCAAGGCATGCCAAATGGGTAGAGTTCTTACAAGCTTTCAACTTCTCTATCAAACACAAGGCGGGAGTACTGAACAACGTGGCTGATGCACTAAGTAGGAGGTATGCTCTCATTTCAACCATACGAGTGCAAGTGGTCGGGTTTGATGTATTTAAGGAGTTGTATGGGGATGATCCTGATTTTTGAGAGATCTGACGAAAGTGTGAATCGCATCCCTTTCAGTAGTTTGTTCAATAAAAAGGTTTTCTTTTCAAAGGTAACCAGCTCTGTATTACTAAGTGTTCTTTGAGGAGGCGGTTATTACTGAGGGACATGTTGGTGGGTTTGCGGGACATTTTGGGGTTGATAAAATATTGGCATGGCTACAAGACCAATTTTATTGACCTAGAATGGAGCGAGATGTGGCCCGATTTGTGAGGAAGTGCAAAGTGTGTCGAGTAGCTAAGACTCGGGGATCTAATGCGGGCCTATATCAACCTCTACCCGTTCCCATGGCCCCATGGGAAGATGTCAGTCTCGACTTTGTTCTCGAGTTGCCCCGCACACAGAGGAACAAGGATTCGATTATGGTGGTGGTGGATCGATTCTCAAAGATGGCGCACTTAATTTCTTGCAACAAAACTTTTGATGCATCGCAGGTAGCCCATTTATTTTTGCAGGAAATTGTCCGGTTGCATGGCGGGGCCTAAAACTATAACCTCAGATCGAGATGTGAAGTTCGTGAGCCATTTCTAGCGCACTCTTTGGCGGAAGCTGGGCACTCAACTGCAGTTTAGCTCCTCTCACCATCCCCAAACCGATGGTCAAACTGAGGTGGTCAACCGAAGTTTAGGAAATCTATTGAGAAGCCTGGTCGGTGACAGTCCACGCCAATAGGATCTAGCCTTGCCACAAGCAGAGTTTGCGTACAATAGGTCGCGGAATCGGACCACTGGCAAGAGTCCCTTTGAGGTTGTCTATGGATCCAATCCAATCACACCTGTGGAGCTCACACCGTTGCCTGTTGATAAGCAATTTAGTGGCAATGCCGAGGAGCATGCTGAACACATCAAGCAGGTGCATTCACATGTCCGTACGCATATTAAGAACTCAAACAGGTTGTATAAAGAGCAGGTAGACAAATGCCGCAAGAGGGTGGTGTTTAAGGCAGGCAATATGGTATGGATTCATCTCAAGAAAGTATGATTTCCTACTGGCTGGCATGGTAAACTACATCCTCGAGCCGATGGACCATTTTGGGTGTTGGAGAAGATCAATGATAATGCCTACAAGATTGATTTACCGGGCGAGTATAACGTATCAGCTACTTTTAATGTGGCTAATTTGTCCCCTTACATCACTGACAATGAGGGTGAGTCATCGGGGGAAGAGTTGCCTGATGATGACGTGACAGATTCGAGGATGAATCTTTTCTTAGAGGGGGAGAATGATGCGCAGAAAAGAATTCAGACCAAAATAAATTGTTTCGGATCGAAATATTTGCAGACGGTTCTGGATTGCATTGTTTAGACTTTCTTTGCATCTTTTAGACATCTTTTGGTTATTTTTGTTGTGTGTTAAGTTAGGGTGTTTTTTTTCATATATAAGTGAACTTATGCCCTTTAGGTAGGGTTAGTTACTTTTGTATCAAGTGTATCAAGAAAATAAAATTATGTGTTAGTTCACCAAATCTCTCGTGATTCTTCCAATTGTCTTCTCTGTACCGTTCGTGCATCACTCGTAGTCTTCTATCAGGATTTGATGTAATCTATGGTTGTGAATGGAGTGTTGATGAGATGGAGTCTCGATTTGTGTGTCAAGAAGAATCATTTTGGCGTTACAAGTCTAACATTGGGAATTGAGGTATGTAACAGCTAAAACTCATGATTCCTACCACGTGTTCCTCTCTACAGGCTATAAACTCCTATGTCACAAATAACATGTGGCATTTTGAATAGTCTAAGCAATATATTATGTTTGTATTTATTTTTCAATCTTACATTTGCTTGATCCATTCCTACTTAATACGATTCAAATGCTTATACACTTATTATGTATTTGCTATGTTGCTTGGACTTATCGGATTATCCAAAGTGCACTACTTATGGGGTATTCAACAAGCACCCTCCATGTTTTCTTTGGGCCTTGATGGATGATGACTCCTAGTCTTCTGTCAGGATTTGATGTAATCTATGGTTGCGAATGGAGTGTTGATGAGATGGAGTCTCAACTTATGTGTCGAGAAGAATCATTTTGACTTTATTAGTCTAACATTGGGAATTGAGGTATGTAACGACTAAACCTCGTCTTCGCCATTAAGATATGACTTCCTACCACGTGTTCCTCTATACAAGGCTATAAACTCCTATGTCACAGAATAACATGTGGCATTTTTTAATAGTCCGAGCAATATATTGTGTTTGTATTTATTTTTCAATATTACGTTTGCTTGATCCTTTCCTACTTAATACGAACTAATTTTCGAACACATGCATTACACATGTACCCCATGTTATATTAGTAAGGTTGTGAATGGAATGTTAATGAGATGGAGTCTCGATTTGTGTGTCGAGGAGAGTCATTTCGACGTTGAGAGTCATTTTGACGTTACAAGTCTAACTTTGGGAATTGAGGTTTGTAACGGCTAAAACTCATCTTTGCCATTAAGGCGTGACTTCCTACCATGTGTTCCTCTATACAAGGCTATAAACTCCTATGTCGCAGAATAACATGTGGCATTTTTGAATAGTCCGAGCAATATATTGTCTTTGTATTTATTTTTCAATCTTCTGTTTGCTTGATCCCTTCCTACTTAATATGAACTAGTTTTCGAACACATGCATTGTATGTGTACCCCATGCTATTATATTAGTATAAGGACTTAAGAAATATTATAATAAGTTTACAATGAGTTGCATAGAATTGAAGCGATAATTTGTGGTATACAATGAGATGGATGATGAGCCTATTCAATCGATATTATTATGGTTGTAAGATACATCATACTCAAATATTGGTATCAAATGAATTTCAAAAGAAATATTCGAATGACTTAAATTATGTAATTCTTATACATCTCAAGTATCAACTTGACAAAAATTCTTTCTTTAATATGTCACAACACAAATTTAATGTCAGCACCATAGATGCAAAATATTTCAATAAAATTTTTGTCTTTTTCCAAAACAAATTTAGCCTTCAAACTTCTACACCCACTTACATATCAAGAATTTATTGTTGAATAAGAATAGTATTTTGTAAAAGTTGAATAAAAATTCGATCAATATATGCTTTCGTTTAGAATGGCTAGTAAATCATTATCAGTTTTGTAGGAAACACCTAAACAAAAATAATAATTATTTGTGATAGAAATGATAATAATTGAAATATTCAATTGATGTATATAAATTAATAAGGGATATTACAAGGGATCCAAAGGTAACTAAAATTAATAAGTACAATAATAAACTCCACAGGTCCAGAGCTTGTAGCTTCCAATAGTTACAAATTTGCTAATTTTTTCTTAGTATTACTAAAAATATATTGTAAGATTATTCAAAACACTAAAATCACCCAATAAAAATCTATAATTATCTTTAATTGGAACTCCTAACTCGTATGAAAATTTCACTTCTTTATCGTCTGAAATTTTCACCCAAGTCCCCTTAAATAATTCTTCATCACTTCCATTCTTGATTTCTTCTTCTTCCCTAGCAAAAAGTTCTCGTTTTTCTTCAACTTCATTTGATGAATTCGAATTCTTGGAATCATTCATTAACGATTCTTGTTCTTCTCCTACAAAAAGATTATTTTTTTACTTCAAACTCATTTAATGAATTCGTATTCCAGTAACATTGATCAATGATTTTTGTTCAGATTCATCACTTGAAGAACATTCTTGGTGAAACTTTTTTTTAAATCTGACCCTTTTTTGCACTTTTAGCCATTACTAGTTACCTTAAAATCATGAACTCCTAACTCAAATGTCAAGTTAACCGCTCTCACCCCTTATCCAACTCCTCCTCCACATTTAAATTGCTGCCATTGTGCATTCAGATTTCTGGCCACCACGACTTTCCGACAAATTTTATTTATTTGTGGGGGTCATATTTACATTAAAAAAATTATTACATCAAATTTTTAAATTTATTTATTTGTGAGTTTATATTTACATAATATACTAAAAATATATCTTTCATTTTTTTTTTTTTTGAATATTAATTTAGTTGAATAATTTTGTTGATACAAAGGCCTAATTGAATGATTTTATTGATACAAAATAAGGTTAAATTTACTAGATAAGTTCTTAAAATTGAGTGATGTTATAAAATATTAACTCCATATTGAAACTACAACTTCCAATTTTTATGTGTAAATGTATATGGTTAATTCATCTTTACTATTGTTTACCATCTTTTCAATTTTAAAGGTAGATTGTCTAATCTTTATTAAATTGAAAATCGTAATTTGGTGAGTGACCAATTTATTAAGATGAGAATTATTTATCCATCAAGTGAGAAAATAGTAAACATGACAACAAAAGTGTTCTTCTCCTAGCTAGTTAGAAGGTTGCCACAAAAAAAAAATATCATCCCACGATTATCTACCTTGATCCAGTTACATGAAATTAGAAAATTTCATAAATAATTCAAGGATATAACAAAAAAGTAACTTTTCGTAGAGTTTTACACCTAACACAAGATTAGGCGGAAAACAATGAATCAAAAACTTAATAAAAATAATCACTATATTTCTATTCCATACATTATTAATCACGAAATTATTCATCTTTATACCAGACCAACCCTATATGCCTATATATGACTTGGAGTGGGCGTCTTGCTGCAGTAGTAAAGTAGGCATTTACTAATAATTTATTTTACAACAACCCCAATTGAATGTTCATGCACACACAAAAATTAGCTTTCTTACGGAGATCATGTATGAATAGTAATTTTGGTGATTGCAAGCCTGAGGAAATTATTACAAGGATTTTTAGCACAGTGTTTATTTAATTTTATTTATAACTTATTTGTTTGAGCTATTTGCAAGTTGCCTGCTAGATTTCAAGCTTACTCATAAAATTGTGTGATGGGCATCCATTAGATGATGTACTTATTCTCCATTAACTGTTCGTTAATAGAAATAATGTGTTAAATCTAGTGAAAAAGATTTTAGAGAAGAAAATATAATACATATATCTAATAATACAGGTTGAGAATTGCCTTATTAAAAAATTTACCAGAAAATTTTGTGGAACAAAATCTAGATTAAGGAAAAAAAAGAGTGCGATGAACATTATATTCTCCTAATTAAAACTCACTTAATTTTTGTAAAGAATACCTCGTAACAAGGGGCGAATGAATGAGTAATTTATATAGGTACCTATTCAAGTTACCCATCTTAAACGAGTTAGGCATCCAACTTCATTTAGAATGGGTAAAAAATGAGTTGAACTCATCTTACTCATTTAAAAATGGGTAAAATTGACCCCAAAAAAAAAAGATTCATTTGTAAAAGAAAGAAAAGTGATATTAATATTATTTTTTTCTAGTGTTGGTGGTTGAGTAGGGATAGGTAGGATAAGGAAGAAAATCACGCTCATTTTGAAAAACCAAAAATTTAAAATTTTGAGTTGTTTTTTTCTATATAAATCTTTTTTTTTTTTGCGCTAAGGCTTAGACTTTCATCCTGCTACGTCCTTGCTTCTTGCCTTATCTTTTACTATAAGAAACTAATCTAAATAGAAGCCCTTCTTTCTCAAAGTCAACTTTCTCCCTTCTTGCTTTAGTGAAATAGGGGGCTCTAATAATGCCACCTTCCTTCAGCTGGCTTCGCCCTATCTATTCATCTATTTTCTCAAATAGATATTTAGGGATCTTTCTTGCTCATAGATCTTAAAACCAAATCAATATTCAGTTCTCAATGGATCTATATATTATCGAGAAAGAGATAGATCTCTATATGGATCTATCTCCACATCTAAATATGGAAGAACCGACACTTAAAGGGCGTAACCAACGGAAGACTCTCACCTTGTCCCCAACATTGTTCTCCGACGATGTCCTCTGGGCAAAAGGAGTTGAAAGTCACTTGACTGTAAAGAAAGAAGCCACTATAATATAGGTATTTCTATTTACGCATATTATCCATTGGGTAACTAATTTTTATCCACAAAGGCCTAATTGAATGATTTTATTGAA
>DF358849.1:72547-86093 GCA_000787875.1 Solanum virginianum | reverse complement strand
TTTATTGTATAATTTGTGCACAACATGTAATACAAATGACCAGCTGATCAGTGGTAAATCTATATCGGGATCGGCCCTGGCTAGGCTTTTCCTTAACCCCTTGGGCTACCCCCGTGATAGGATCGTCCTTGGCTAGGTAATTCTTCCACCCCTCGGGCTACCACCCATCAATAAACAATATACATTATCTTTCAATTACTGTTGAGATGATTCTTGAGAGCATATGAACAGGTGAAAGAGTTGAGACATGATTAGTAGTTGAGTCGGAGTTGGTAAGCGCCTTTATGTACTAAAGAGGGATCTATGTTTCATGCCAAATAATACAAAATCAAGTAGTCTTACATACCTCGTTGTACGACATCGTTATTACCTCGAGACAACCTTCCCTTTCTCCAAATATTTATCTACAATATAGTAGGTGATAAAACTAGCATTAGCAGCTAATAGATATATCTTGGCAGCCCAATCTCATAAAAATACAACATACTGGCAGCAAGCGTATAATCATAAACCCGAGCGTGTTCTTTCAACCTTTCCACCCCTAACCGTAATTTCTAATACACATTCTCATATACATATCATGTGCAGCCCATTTTAGTGCCATAATAGTTTTACAACAGCCCACCAAGCACAATACATAACTATTCTACACAACATACAAATAGGCAGCATAACGTTACATCCCTTCGCTACATTTCAACGTCGATAATTCCAAACCTTTTCCAACTTTAACCAAACTGTTTCCACGTCTTTTTTACATATAAAACCAGTCTTATAATATTCCATAAATACTCCCAAATCAGGTGAAGGTCGTGACACAATAATTCCCAATTTTCAGCTCACAAGTTTCTTTTAGTACAACTAAGATATCCTACATAAGCCATCTTTGTGGACTGTAACAGTGGTGAAACAACCTGGTTACATCACTATCAAACCAACCTTTGTTAAAGACATATATCTTACTTCACAATACAGCTAACCAAGAAGAGAAAAGTCTCTTAATTAACAAGAAAAGTGTACAACAATCTTTAGGATACAAGCTGTCCAAATTTCCAACACAAGCATAACTAACACATAGATCTTATTTTTCATGGAACAAGTATAACAAATACATGGATAATTCTACTTACCTTAGCCTTCAAGATCCAGGTTTCCTTCAAGAACTCTAGAGAGTTGTATTAGATGCCTTGTGAAATGAAGTAGAGAGAAAATAAAAGGTTTGAGAAAGCTGAAATTTTCCAAAGTGAAAATGACTTAGGGGTTGCTTTCACTCTCTTGTTTAAGGCATACTGGACGACCTACTATAGAACTTTTGACTATATATTACCTCATGCTACCAAGTGGAATATGTTGCAGCTTGGACCTCACACTTGGGCCTAAATGGGTCTCAAAGTGGATGGGCCTTAGTTGCCCATTTTCCCAAAATTCTCTTTCACTTAGTTTGGGTCCAATTAGCCAAGTGGGTTGTGATGTCCTTGGGCGCTTTTTATTCTTCAGCTTGGGTTGTAAGCATACTCCATTTATGATGCTAATACATGGGCTAAAGTTACACCCTTAACACAGATTTTATCCATAATCGGACTTGGACAAATTCAATGTCAGGCCTCATCTCCGTTTAGCTAGCAAATTCAAACTAAGTAGATGACTCACCTGCTAGCTTTCTAAGTCCTACAAGCACCTCAATTCTCTTTCTTTGTTTTGGGCCATCTGAGTAAGTAGGTGACTCACCTGTTAGCTTCCTAAGTCCTACAAGTACCTCAATTCTCTTTCTTTGTTTAGGGCTATGATTTCCCCAACTTGACTTAAAACTTATTTACACTTGACCCTCTAATTTGAGATTCATGCATTTTTTTAAGATTGACGCTAATTTGAAAAGTCATATCATGTTTCACCTGCATAGTACTAATACATATAATGTGCGGGTTGTTACACTTTGTAAGTAAAATATTTCGAGCTGAGTGCCTTTCTTAGAAATTAATCTAATGGTGGAGCCAGATTTTTTAACAAGGGGTGTCAAATAAATAAATAAATATATTGCTACCAAGGATAGAACATATGACTTCAAACAATTTTGCAACCCCTTAATCACTGCACTAAACATTTAGCTTGTGTCAAGAGGTGTCAATACTTGTATAAATATTTATTAAATTAAATTTTGATCTCTATATACAATATAATTTTCCTACGAAGGCATGTTGTTTGACACCCCTCGGTGAAGGGTGGATCCGCCCCTAAATGATTCCATAGTTGAGTGATCATCTAAGATATTAGCTTCTTTTATATATCCAAACTTTTGAAAACTCCATCCAGATTCAATCCAACTCATTAGTAATATGAAATGTTTACTATATTTGTTTGCAGATGGGAAAGAGGTGGTACTAAAGGAGAGAGTTGAAGAAATAGATGATAAAAAAAAGATGATTGATGGATTTATAATGGAGGGGTACAATTCAATGTATCTCACTGAAACAAAGGGTGAAAAGAACTTAGTTACTTGGACCTTGGAATATGAAAAGAAGAATGCAAATGTGCCTGATCCACACAATTTCATCGAGCTAGCCATAGCTCTCACAAAACAAATTGAGGCTCACCACATCAAGTGATACATAAAATATATGTTCTTGGAATAATGTGTTGTTTGATTAATGGGTGTTATTTTAAATGTCTACTATATATGTATGTTGCAAAAATAAAAAAAGTGGATATGTAATTTGTAACATTGTTGGGTGAAAGCCTGAATAAATTGAACTTGTTATTTCCAATATGAATTAAGATCATAAGGAACTTCTAGCTCAAAGTTAAGTTGAAAATCTTTTTTACCGATTGAGTTTCTATATAAGAGTTTACTAGGATCAATTTCAAACAATTGTATTTGTTTGGTTATAAAAAGTTAAATGATACATGACCTATCAAAATAAAGATATACGAATCTTCTTTTCAATGTCACTGACCATTCGTTAATCACAGTTCGTAGTAAAAAAGTTATAGCCGATATACCAAAGATGTTCCAACTTAGTTCCAATGTCACTGACCATTCGTCAACTATTCGTACAAAGTTCATATTCTATTTTCTAAATTAAGAATTGAGGTTAGGACTGAAAGATACTTCCATAGGATTGAAAGATACTTCCATCTTGTTGAATTTTAAGCTTTTATATTGAGTTAACTATCATGACATAAAAATATTTTCCAAAAGGAAACACCTTCAAATGAAATTTTCTAGCACAACAAAGATAAACACATAGACCATATGGCACACAATAATGAATTGTAACATTTCAAGAATGCAGCTCCAATGAAGCAAGAGAATTTCATATATATCGCGCATGCGCTCAGGGCTTTTTAGGCATTTGAGAAATCTCTGGCTTTGGCAAAGTTGGCAATTCGGGCTTAGGAATGAAAGGCATTTCGAGTTTTGGCAATGTTGGAAGTTCAGGCTTTGGAAATGTTGGTAACTCTAGCTTTGGGATTTCTGGCAATACAGGCTTTGGAATTTCAGGGAATTCAGGCTTAGGTAAAGTTGGGATTTCCGGAAGATGTGGAAATTCATGCTTAGGAAGCTCGGGCATAGTTACTTCAAGAAGATGGCGCGCGTCTATTTGAATTCCATAGATGCTTGTTAATGACAAAGTGACAAGTAATAACAAGAAAAAAGATTGGTTGTGGTTATAAGCCATTGTTGAATGTGAAATATTATTGAATGCTTTGATTCATTGTACTTTAGGTTTCACTTTGAACAAATTTATATAGATAGAGAAATTGGAGAATAAGCTTTGGTTTTGATTGGTAAGGAAAATTGTTAGTTAGGTCATCTTTCTCAACAATATCATCTTAATATTAATTTTAACACAAACTTTCCATGTAATATCTATAGATATTTTAGGTTAATATTGGTACACGGTCTTTTAGTTGGCAATCTAATAAACAGATTATCTCACCTTTCTTTAAATTTGTAGTAATTCAAAGTAGTAGGTAACCATTTTCCAATAATGTGCATACTTATCCAAGAAGGACGTTACGTTACTTCCTTGATTTATTTTAGTTATCGTGGTTACTAAAAACAGACTATTATATCATTTGAGCTCTGATTCAAATTAATTCAATGCATGCACTTCAAACTTCTTCAAAATTTCAAAACTTTAACCTCCTTTGTTGGTAGAATTTTTTCCGCAATGCCAAATTACTTGAAATTTTAAACATAGGATCAGAAAATACTAAAAATAAAGATCTAGTATCAAAAATAACAACAAAAATATGATTCAAAGCAGATTTTCAAAATTTTGAGATTACAACAACATACACAATGAAACCTCACAAGTGGGACTAATTTTCATTTTTTTAAGAATATTTTTTTCTAGTATTTTTTTAGTCTACTATCTTCAAAAAAAAAATCTGAATTCAAGCTCAAAAGATATTGAGTGTTGGAATCTAGCTCGAAGAGACGCAACTATCAATTTGCAGCGATTTCATGAAAAATTGTACAGTTGAAAATTTAGAGTTTTTTGTGTTCTTCATGTGTTATTAATGTTCTTGCAAAAGAAAGAGCAAAAATGTATGTTTGATTCAAAACTCCAATTGAGAAGTGTTAAAGTTATTTGGGTAATTTTGCAAAATTAGAGTTCAAGAAAATGATATAGATAAATTATTTTTCATATTGTAATAACATAAATAAGCTAAATTTTTAATAAATGACATAAATGAGTTTAAGAAACATATTTTTCATGTTTCCCAGAGTGTGGCAGACACAACATTACTTATCCCTACAGTCACAAATTACAATGTTATCATGACTACGAATCTTGTCTCCTCGGTAAGAGTGGACAACTTGTATTACCCAAACCTTATAACTATCTCATAGAGATAGAAAAATTGTATCTAAAACACTTTCGACTCAAATGTATCAACTTCAAGTAAAAGAAGAAAAACATGATAGGTATAGCATAGCGACTAAAACGAAGACCAATATAAATAGAAAAAATAATATTAATAACAAAGTAATGTGAAAATCAAAAAGCAATAACATAACTATAATGGCGTGACTAGTCTTATGATAAACCTTAAACTGTCACAAAGCAAAATAATATTCTACTCCTATTCACGTTCTATTCTAATACGCGATCTTCACTACTTTCTATCTAAAGTCATATACTTAAGTTGTACCATATCTTGTCTAATCACCTCTCCCCAATACTTTTTCAATCTACCCCTACCACTCTGCGAAACTCTTACTTCAACCCTCCCACCTCCTAATTGGGACATTGACACACCTGCTCTACAAATGCCCAAGTAAACAAAAGGGAGAAGGAACCCTTATTAGTGCAAGAGAACAAGAAGCATAAGCACTTCATATTCATTACATTTTGGGAGAAGAAATAGATTGTTAGCAACAATCAACCAATAGCTATTTTAACCAGAATATAACAAGTAGACTTAGGGGATGTTTCGATTGGCTCTTGTAAGTGGCTTATAAGTTAAAAGTTATAAGTTGGAACCCCCAACTTTTAGCTTTTGACTTCTTCTTTTTTTTACTTTTTCAGCTTTAAGATAGTGCTGCTTAAAAGCACTTTTTGTGTTAACCAAAACGCTTTCAAAGTCAATCCAAACACCCACTTAACAGTGACTTAGGGGACTCTACCAAGATTTGCTTTGTTCGACGACTAATTCAACAGAGTACAATCAAAATAACTGATAAAAATTTAATTTGTCATTACGAAAACACCAAAAAGAAGACACATGAAAAGACAATAGAACCAAAAAATCCAACAAGAATTATTGTAGATTACTTCACTTCAATTTTGTTTAATAAGAAACTATCTTGCGACTGAGTGATTTACTGAACCATGTCCTCCAACTTCCAGATCCCTTCCGACCCAGAACCACTTGTTTCCGATCGAGAATTGGATTCTCAACCTGCGGCTTCTTGACCAGCACAAAGTTACGAACCCCAAACGATCCAATTGTCTCCCATGGGCTCAAAACTGAAACAGCAACACAACGAAAGCACAAACGCATATCAACACAAAATGAACATACAGTAACAGCCGCGAGAATCACAACCAACATAACTCTACAATAATGTTACATATGAAAAAGCATCTTAGACAACAAGCAACAATCCAAAGACTTGCTCTTGGATCTTAATCTTAATTATTTAAGATCTTAGTCATTAAGTCCGTTTATTTTGAAGGTGTAAATCTTAAATCATTTCAGATCTTAATCATTTAGTGCGCTTGTTTTTCTTATTTTACCACCACTTAATGGGTATCTATAACAAAGTCTTTATATCATTAAAGTGTCTACAAAATGACATTTCACCGCTACTCTATCTACGTTTC
Source organism: Solanum virginianum (assembly GCA_000787875.1). Lineage (NCBI taxonomy): Eukaryota > Viridiplantae > Streptophyta > Magnoliopsida > Solanales > Solanaceae > Solanum > Solanum virginianum. Next base: position 79,758 of record DF358849.1, on the reverse strand, counting down.
ACTCACTACCTACAACCATCATTTCAGCCACAGCTACCACCACCGACAATCACCACCTCAACACAACCATAACCATCACTACCATCAATCACCAAAGGTCACAACCAACATGACTCTACAATGTCACACATAAAGAGCATCTTAGACAAGAAGCAGCAATACAAATACAAAGACAGATACTTGGCAGTAAATTTAGGGATAGCAATGAGGCTGGACAAGGAGGGGCTGGTTGAAGCCTTCATCGGTAGGGGAGGGGGTGGGACATTTCCTAATCAAGACGAAAAAAGGGCAAGGGAGTCAGGTCATAACAAATTAATCTCAGCAAATCCAAATCCAAATACATTTCCCAAAAATGCAACTAATTGACGAAATATAAGCAATTCAAAACAGGACTTCATAAAAATCATAACAACATATGCAATACTATCAATACCTTCTGTTGCAACAGTTGGGCAATACAGCACGAAATCATTAAGATTTGATCCAAGAACAGGAAGTCTCCCTTCACGAGCATAATTTTTCATTGCTGTATCAATAACATTAGCCACAAGCTCTTTTTCATTAACAACAAAACGTATCGGCCCAGCACTCCCAGCAACCGTTATGCTGATCAATAACCGGTTCCCTTTCTCCGGCTGAATCTTCTTCGTCTTGTAAAGCAACATTTTACCAAATAATACCAAATTCCTTACCAATAAACAAAAAAATAACAATATTTTGGGTCTACCAGAGCCACGAGAGACCGTCTCAGGTAGACAGTTTCTATGGTAGGTAGGCCGATTAGGTTTGTGCAATGGGTGTGGCTCAAGGATCAAGACCAATGGATCGATAATACCAACCTTCTTTGCAGGATGCAAAGCAAAAGGAAGAAGAAATGGAGATCTCCCTAATTGGAGATAGAGGAGTAATCATCAACAAATTCTTGAAAATTTCCACCATCAAAAACACAAATGAAATTGAAATTTGAGCAAATTGGTTTACAAATTTGTAACAATTTGGAAAAATATGGTGCAGATGGAGGAAATTTATAAGGTTTTATTTTTGTTAGGGTTAGGAATTTGACAATTTGGGGATTTTCTATTTTTGAGGAGAGAGAGGTGATTTATTCGGATCTTTTCCGTACGACCCGGATTGTTTTAACAACTTGTCCTCATTTTTCTCTTTTCAATTAATTTTGTCATAAAAAGTAGGACAGTAGATATAAAAAAATTTATTGTGGAAAAAAAAAAAGAGGGAACTGTCCTGGAATAGTACCCGCGCGCAGTGCGCGGATGTTATTGTATTAATTTACGATTCCCGATAAAAATAAACTTTGATAGAGTGATACTAAGACTATCAAAAGAAGGGATAGAATTCAAAATTAAAGAAAATCACATCGTAAAATAAATACAAATGACTATTTGGGGGAAAATCTGTATTTATACTAAGCATGAAATGTAAGTAGTTCTTGACTCATGATTATGAGGAATTTGTGTGTATTAGTTTCTAAACAAATAAAATAAGAACCATTAATATGAAAACAAGAAATTATTGAATTTTTCTAATCATGCACCCATTTTATTTTTTCCATTATTTGCGGATCAATTTAAAAGAAACCAAAAGAAAAGTGACTTGAAAATAAAGGTTTCAATAAATAAGACAAAACATTACATTTATAAAATTAGGTCTAGTAAATTTGCCTACAATTGTATAATTAATACTCTCTATCCTATTTTAATTAAATTTATAAGCTAATACACACATTAAAAAAAATATTCAAAGACAAAATTTACACCATATTCTCAGTATTGCCCTCTTTGTAAAATCATAAATATGTAAAAAGCTTCAAAATAAAAGGACAAATATAAAAAAAATTTCAAACATTTACCTCGAACTTTAAACAATTCAAATATTTTAAACATTAAAAAAGCCTCAAAAATTCAATTAACTTGGGACGATGAGTGTAATAGGTAGAGAATTTCTATTGAATTCTCGATTAAGTAATAGAGAGTATGCTCCTCATAATGATCATTATTTACACGTCTCGCACATTAACATATACCACAATAATATACCCAATAAAATCCTACAAAGTAAAGTCTGAAAAAGGTAGAATGTACGCAAACAATAACAACTAAAACGAAGAGCAATGTCAATTCTACAAGATAAAAAAACAATAAAAGTAGCAAAATAATCAAAGAACAATAACAACACACTTATAATAGCACAACTAATTGTATAACACACCAAAAAACATCACAAGGCAAGACAATACTCTACCCCTACAAACCTTCTACCCTAATAGACAACCCCCCACACTTTTCTATTTAAAGTTATTTCCTCGATAATATGAAGCTATAGCACACCCTATCTAATCACCTCTCCCCAATATTTTTCGTTCTACCCCTACCTTTCTATGTAACTCCTAAATCACATAACATGTACTAAAGTAAAACCACCATAGTAGATTTCAAAGAGCGGATGAGTATATAACAATTGTTATAATGAATTGCTGAAGATTGAGACTAGAAAAATGTATACAAGAAAATCAAGACTGGATTTTAATCAGAAACTCCATTAAGTAGATCATTACTGAATACATTTAATCTATCTGCCAAAAAAACCAGATTACTGCTTCATGTCCTGATAGAGATAGAGGCATCGAGCAGTAACCTGTACGACTTCCAAAAAGCGTGTCTAATTGAACTGGTTAGGTAGAATTTCTCGTCAAATCATCACTGGTCGTCTATCAAAGAGTGCAATTTCTGTCGAAAGATGGGGATTTTGCTTGCGTCTATTGCCATTACCAAGCCAGTTAGCCGGTAATCTTTCAGCTGCAATAATAGGAGAGGAACAAGTGTTTTATTCATGAATGGCAATCAGATAGCAAGTCATAAAGGAAACTAATCACAAGAACAATTTCATTAGGATAATATGAAGTGACATCTTTGGTTGAGTGCAATATTGCTAAGACATTCTAATATTGGAACCCATTCTTATTTTCCTCATCAGTCAACAAAAACATCATCGGTTTGACATGCTAAGGGAAATTCCTCGGATCACAAACTCGAGTGTATACAACTGGCATGATGTACTTCCCTTTCGTCTTGGGAACATTTAGATCAATCATCAGAACAATTTTCAGAAAAATATTTCGTCAGTTCCAGGTATTCTCACAAAAACTATAACAACATACCCGATGTAGTCACACGAGTGTTCCTGATATACCCTTGGGTTCAAAAAGGAAGTTTTTGAAGCACAGAAAATACGATAGCAAAGTAGCACAACACAAAGCAAATGAAACATCAGATAGTATCACACATTGAAGAATAAGAAACTAAGCAATTACTAAATACTACTACTACTCAGTAGCCCTTGCAAAAACTGCAGAGTTCAAAACTCTCCTTTTTTTTTTTTTTTTTGGGACAAAGGTAACAAATGCTGAGTTCAAAACTCTTGCTAATAGTGATGTTAGTTATAGCCTTCATATTGACATAAACATTCACTGGATCCCTCCTAGGAAGGATCTTTTTAAGTTGAACACAGATCGACCTGCTAAAGGCAATAAAAGCACAGGAGGCATAATCAGAAACCAGAAGGGAGTTTGGGGCCTCGGTTATTATGAAAGCGACTCAAACTAATCATATCCATGAAAGACTGGGATTTATACAATGGCCTTAAAATCGCAGAAGCTTAAGGCCAGCTTAAGGCCTTTACTGTTTAGAAGGCTTAAAAGACATAGAAAGAGAGCATATGTTGATTCTATCACCTGTCTAGCTTCCCATCTCGATATTTTGCTTACATCTATGGGAGAAGAATAGAATTAGCACCACTACAATGAGAAACACTTCTATTTTGGCTCACTTTGGGAACCTGTTTGCTCTTAAGAAAATTGCTACTCCTGTTTTGGATTACTAGAAATCGATAATTTTCTACTTTAACCCAAAAAAGAAAAAATTATATAGAATAAGGTGTTCATCGCAATTATTTACCTTTACTAAAAGGTTTAGCTTTGTAGACATATGATATTCCACAAAAAAAATATTATGGTAAACCAAAAGGCCAACATATGGCAGACATGGTCTCTCAATAAATAGTTAACAATTGCATTTCTACCGCTGTGGCTATGGACTTTGAGCATTGTTATTATTTTGTAAATGCAAACTATCGCTCTTCGAGAATAACAGAGTGATGCAGTGACCCTTCAATTTATCTTGGTCTCTACACCAATTGAATGATACTAGAATATATTCAAGTGACATATTTCATTGGTTATCCTTTTGTATTTTTCTCCAAATTACAAAATATAAGGAATTGCAGGAAATCAACATATAAAGGGCGAGCCCGGTGCACTAAGCTCCCGCTATGCGCAAGGTCCGGGGAAGGGCCCGACCACAGGAAATCAACATATATAGACTATAAATATAAACCGCCATAAAAACTTTGATATTCGAGAAGAGCACTTGCCTCGTCAGTCCTAACCAGATGTGTATGCCAAGGAAAACTGAAGGACCAAGAGCTTAACTGAAGAAGCATTTATAGGAAGAATCAGCGGCGTTGCAGCAAAAAGGCAAGAAAATTAAAAATAAAAATAAATGCCGGTACCTCATGAAAGATTTCATCTTCTGCCTTAATGTATACAATAGTTTGATCACCACTTGGTCCATTTAGCTTTTCCGCATTCTTATGCTATGAGAAAATCCATAAAGCAGCAGACAATTCAATGTCTACTGGACTTTACTAAAACCATACTCAAATACCAAAAAGGTATGAATAAGCCTTACCTTGTAGATTTTACTGATTACTAGGTAAAACTTGAAGCAGAAAGATCTCCGGAGCTCCTCTGTAGGCTTAAAAGACATAAGAATGACAAAAGTTTCACTACACCAAGGTAAAGCTACATTCACAAGAGCAGAAACGGCACAGAAAAAAATATGAGCATGTGAAAATAATTCATAAAGCTCATCCATCTATGCACTCTAGATCCTATTTTTAGACAATCATAGAAAGACAGAGTGAATCTGCAAGAACACAAGGAGTACAACACTAACAACATTATGAGCTCCTGTACAGAATTATGAGCATCTAGCACATTTAGCACTGGAAAAATAAAATGGGAACGCAGAAGCATCTCCAGATTCAGATGTCAAATTCAACATCACAGGCCAGGTACGTGGTGACAAATTTTAGCATAACATGTCTGTAGCACATAAAAGTGTTAGCTTCTTACCTTATATCTACCCAAGTTAATAGCAGTGACAACGGAGTAAATACCATCATCTTCATCATTCTCTATTTTAACAACAGTCCCCACTGTGGGTTGACCCAATATTACATCCACAAAACCACTCAAATCCCATTGCTTATCATCGAGGTAGGTCTGCCACTCAAATCCCATTGCTTATCATCAAGGTAGGTCTGTAGCAGGATTTTCACTCCATGAAAATCACTTGGTTTTGGATCAAAGAACTCAAAATCTGCTTGAACAGTGCCCTTTCAAAACCAAAGGAGAAGCTGTTAGTGTACTGACATCACATACGAATAATCATTTACCAGCAACAAGTACTGAAATGTCTTACATCAAACTCTTCATCATCTGAAGAACCGGAATCTTCACTATTGTCTATACGCCCGTGATTTACCATATTTTTACCTAAGATGGAAAACATCCGGCTTCAAAACAAGCAAGAAATATAACCATCAAACCATAAATTGAAATGGACCACTGTGCTCAAAATAAGTTTTCATGAGAAATAAACTACATAATATACACCAAAATAACAACTTCATCAAACACTTCACCTGAAGAGCTAGGAAGATTATTTCCTCGAAGCCTGGAGTTTCGAACCTGGTGTGTAACCTTGTTATTTGAGGCAATCCGTGCCATTGAACGAGCAAATGGAGAGAAACTTAAAGATAGACATCGCGCTGGTCTGCAATGTCTTGCCGGCTTTCGGGGCATCACAACAATTACGTAAACCTGAATACATAAGTTAGCATTTTTGAATGGTCTATAAAATAATGTTGAGAAGTGGCCTCGGAAAGAGGACCATATTTTACAGAGCTGAAGATACAATGGAAAACACAGATGACTCCTTTAGGTTTCAAAAGATTTAACAGCTCCAACAGTAAATGGACATTATAATTACCCTCATCACTTGTTGTGGTAATATAGCCTCTCATAATATTCACTGATGTCAGTTCAAAAAGTCTTGAGAGCTAATTCTCTACAAAAAAAACAAAGAAGTATAATCTTGAGGTTCATTGCTGATTGCCCTCTCTTTTTCTCAGGTACCACTGAAATTATTCTATTAGCACTCGTGTTGAAATACCAAACCTGCCACCCAGACCAACCCATATGACTTCCTTCGATCAAATAAGATCATATCGATCTCGTGTTAAATTTCTTGTTTAGGCCAATTCATAACAAGTTTAGAATACTCGGCTCTCAGAGTGTCATGTTCAACCCTCAACTTTGTCGAATTATATCTACGCATGCTTTGAGTAATTCAATTAATCCACAATCAATCAATTTTGACTTATTGGTACAATTTATTCATCCAACTTTACCCAAAATAACCTAAATTTGTGCTTAAAACACACTAAAACAACCTTCCTGTCCAACCTACTTTTCCTTGGTGTATGCTGAAATACAAAAGTTTACAGTCCAATCTTGTTTTGACAAAGGTAACATAAAAGTTTACAGTCCAATCATATAATGTGTTCACTCAACTCATGAGAATTTAACAAATTCCTCTATTTCTTTAACTCCTGTTTCTTAAACTCTCAACCCCAATTCTATAGCCACGGAATATATGAATCAAATCTATAAACTAGGTTCAGAAATTAACCTTCCTCTTCTCCTTCTCCCTTTGATTATTTATCTATGCCTTGAATTCTCTTCAAGCTCCTTCACTGGAATGAAAGCAGAGCCCTCACTTTCTATTCCCTGTTTCCGAAAGTTGCCGGCTGAAAACTCACTCAAATCTCTTCAGCTCTTCTGCCCTTATTTATGTATCTGATGGGCTAAACCCTAGTTTATTCTTCTTCTTTGTTAATTGGTTTATTTCAATATATTTTTCTTGTTTTATCTCTTTCCCCTTTTTCCTTCCAATTACTTAAATACCTTTAATTGCTAAAGTAAGAGAAAGGAAAGCTCGCGACTTGGACCAAGTGAAGTGCATCAAGGATGAGGAGGGCGAGGTGTTGGTGGATGACACTTCCATTAAATT
>DF358849.1:37047-66302 GCA_000787875.1 Solanum virginianum | reverse complement strand
CAACATATCCAGTGAAATCCCACAAGTGGGGTCTGGAGAGGGTAGAATGTACGCAAACCTTACCACTACCTCATAGAAGTAGAGATGTTGTTTCCTGGATGACCCCTTCTAGTAGGTATTGGATAATACATGGTATTAAGTCATACATGAGGGTAAGACATACAACATGGTTCATGACCCCTTCACGTAGACATTAAGTAATGCATAATAATAAGTCGTACAGGAGGGTGAGGCATACAACATGGATCATGACCCCTTGTAGTAGGCTTCACAATTCACACGAGAACAAAATATAGAATAAGAGCTCAATAATTCACTTGTAGATCATGAAATCTTTTCATGGGTTTAATACATGCTTGAGAGCTCATAAATCACCATAGAAATACTTGTCTTGCAAATCATGTAATATTCTATCAACATAAGAATCATACTCATGCAAACTTTATGAACATGGTGGGTATACATATATATGCTCAAAATCATGCAATTTAGGATTATAGGACAAGAAGGAGTAAAATCAATTTAATTTGAAGTCATTTAATTAATCAACCCATCAACATAATAGAAAAAACCCTTATTTGGGTGACATGAAATCTTCTCATAGAAATAGCTTCAATAGATATTCACACATACTTAATCAATACTTTAAGAATACAATCTCAAATCATATTTATAATGCATAGTAGGGTTTACCCATAAAATTTCCAATATTAAAATCATGAAATTTGACAAAGAGAGAAGGTTTGGCTTCATGGGTGGAAGAAACTCATGAATGAAACCCACATATTATCCAACATTAAAATCATGAAATTTGATAAAGAGGGAAGGTTTGACTTCATGGGTGGAAGGAGCCCATGAATGAAACTCACATACCTTAAACCTTGAGATTTCTTGAAATTGAGTTGAGGAAGACTTGGGGTTTGTGTTGGGTTCTTGAATTTCAAAACTTGTTCTTGAAATTCTTGAATTTGAATGGGGGATTTGATGATATTTTTGGAGAGGTTTAGAAAGGATTTTGTGAGTTCTAAAGTTAAAAAATGACTATCGAAGAAGGTTTTCACATTTAAATGAGGATTGGGTTATTACCCAAATGCCCTTGGACAAAACTAGAAAACTGAGGGAAAAATTATACGGGTCCGCACCCTAGATGTGACGCAAACCAGACGCACACTTCAACGTGTGCTAATCCGTGTCCCTGGCGCATCGCACTACGGGCGCGCAGGCACACTGTCTCGGCCCCCCGTTGTGAAAATTATTTTTCGCTACCGGTCTTCTAAAATTCAGGGGCTACCCTTTTTCACACAATTTTGTCCCTCAAACAAAAATATGAAGTCAGATTTTTAAAATCATGCACAATTTTTGATATATTTGAGAAATATGCTTATGAGGCATTCCGAAGCACATGAAGGGTATTACAGATTACTAACTTTCAAAACACATAATTTTATTTTATTTTTTTAAAAATCACTAGTCAACACTTGTAATGACTAAATATTGTTTAACATAATCCTTTTATGACAGTCATTTCACATTGAACATGATTTTTTATTTTTTACAAAATTTAAAATGACGAGTTACTTTTTTTATAATAAAATATAAGTTTATGGAACACATTTTTTCCTTTTAAAAATTTTGAAATCATGATTTTGAATCCTATATCATTTTCTTCTATTTGATAATTTAAGATTTGTATCGTAATCTCATATTATATGTCTAAATACGAAGACATATCGATAAGATGGCGAGGACAAAAATAAAGTCGGCGATCACAAGTGCTAAGACAACAGTGGTTGATCGTTTGTATGTCGAGCTAGGAGAAAAGGCTAGGACAAAAAATTGTACAGGCTCGCGAAAGAGAGAGAGGAAATTTTGTGACTTAAACCAAGTAAAGCGCATCAAGGATGAGGATGGTGAGGTGTTGGTGGACAAGACTTCCATTAAGCATAGATGACAAGCTTACTTCCACAAACTCTTAAATGAAAAAGGGGATAAAGATATAGAGCTGGGTGCTTTGGTGCACTCCGATAGTCATCGAGATTTTGGTTACTGCAGTCATTTCAGGGTTGAGGAGGTTAGACGTACTATTAGTACGATTAACAGAAGGAGAGCGATCGGGCCCGATACGATTCTGGCGGAATATTAGAAGAGCATTATATAGGATAGTATAGAGTGGTTGACTAGGTTGTTTAATACTATTTTGAAGACTGTTAAGATGCTCGGTGAATGGACGAGTTGTACAATGGTTCCATTACACAAGAACAAGGGTGATATTCAAAAGTATAACAATTACAGGGGTATCAAGTTGCTAAACCGTACTATGAAAGTGTATGAGAGAGTGATAAAATGAGGGTGAGAAAAGAAGTATCCTTTTCAAAAAATCAGTTCGGATTCATGCCGGGGTGATTGACTACCGAAACAATCTACCTTGTTCGAAGACTGTTGGAAAAATATAAGGATAGAAAGAGGGACTTTCGTATGATATTCATTGATCTTAAGAAGGCACATGACAAGTTCCAAGGGATATCCTATGGAGGTGTCTAGAGGTGAAAGATGTCCCAATGGTGTTTATTAGGGTGATAAAGAACATGTATGATGGAGCCAAAACTCGAATAAGAACGGTAGGATGAGACTCGACATATTTTCGTGTTGAGATGAGACTTAATCAAGGATCTGTGCTGAGCCTTTTTCTTTTTGCCTTGGTGATGGATGAGCTGACACAACCTATTCAAGAGGGATTCTATAGTGTATGTTATTTGCGGATGATATAGTACTAATTGATAACACTTGGGATAAGATTATTGATAGATTGAAGGTTTGGAGACATACTCTAAAGTCCAAAAGGTTTAAATTGAGCAGGACAATAATAGAATATTTGGAGTGCACCTTTAGTATTGCTGGGGATGAAGCGAACATCGAAGTGACGCTTGCCACTCAAGCTATTCCCAAGAGAAAAAACTTTAATTATATTGGGTCCATCATCTATAGTAGTGGTAATATCGATGATAATGTCACGCATCGTATTTGGACAGTATGGATTATATGACAATACCACCTAAACTTAAAGATAAGTTTTACAAAATTGTGGTTAAACCATCTTTGCTTTATGAGGTGGAGTGTTGGCTAGTCAAAAATTTGCATGTTTAGAAGATGAAAGTTGCGGAGATGAGGATGTTGTACCAGGTGTGATAATATTAATAATGAGATCATTCGGGAGTAGGGGCGACCTCTATGGCAAACAAAATGAAAGAAGCGAGATTAAGATCATTTGGGCATGTGCAGAGGAGGAATGTCGACGCTCCTGTTAGGAGGTACGAGAGGTTAGATTTAAGGGTTACACGAAGAGGTAGAAGTAGACTAAAAAAGTATTGGGGGAGGTGATTGGACAGGATATGACGCAACTTCATATCACTGAGGACATGACCTTAGATAGAAAGGAATGGAGGTCGCGTATTAGAGTAGAAGGTTAATAGCTAATAGGGATAGTATGTTGTCTTATCTTGTGATGTAGTAGGTTAGTAGGACTAGTCGCGACTTTATATATTGTGTTGTTATTGTCCATGATTTTTTTTGCTACTTTTAGTGTTTTTTTTTCATTATAGTTGTTATTCTATATCTAGTATTTTCCTACTTTTGGGGCTGATATATTTTAATTGAGGCTATTTCAAAAACAGGCTTTCTACCAAAACCCCACCTGTGCGATTTCACTTAATATATTTTTATTGTTATTATTTTCTCACTTGATATTTGAAATCCATAGTAAAATGCAATTAAATTTAAATCACACAGCAAAATTCATTTAGAGATAATACTTCAACAAGAATAAAACAATTTTACTACAGCATCGCAACCAGTAGGTAAATTAAACTTGCTCTAAGAACAAAAATAGGGTCCATTAGACCAAAAGGCAAAAAAAGGGAAATGATGACGAGGCCAGATTGGAAAGAACCCCTTTTACTATACAAAGTGCCAACCGTAACAGAAGAAAAGAATAGTAACCTCCCATTTCTCGCTTTGCCCACAAGAGAGAGAGAGAGAGAGAGAGAGAGAGAGAGAGAGAGAGAGTATCAAGGGGAAAGAAGGGTCTGAAGAAATCACCGATTCTCAAGGAGAAAGCGTAGAGAGAAAATGGGTACGCTTCAAACTTGGAGGAAAGCATATGGAGCTCTCAAAGACCACACAACTGTTGGTCTTGCCCATGTTAATAGCGATTTCAAGGTCCCCCTTTGCCTTTCCTCTAAATTTTCTCTTTTATCTATTTGCGTTTTTCAGATTAAACTTTATTTGGTGTAAAATTGAGTAATCAAGGCTGAATCTTGGATCGTGGTGCCACTTTGCACTTTACTTGTAAATTACTCCCTATTTTTTGATGTTTTGCTGGTGGATTTTGTTGATTAGGATGTGGATGTGGCGATCGTTAAAGCTACCAATCATGTTGAGTGCCCCCCCAAAGACAGACATCTTAGAAGTAAGTGTTTCTTTACTCTTTAACAGATCCAATACTATGGAGGGAAATATGAGAAGTTTTTGATTTGGGGTTTTCATATTTTCTGAATATTGTGTTTTGGGTACTTGCTTTTAGGGAAATCATGTGTTTTTGTAAACTGGGGTTCTTTCTTTTTGGGGTAAAAGTTGTGTTTTTAGAAAATAGATAGTTGTTAGGTATTATGCTTGTAAGTATTCATTTAGGCTTGTATTTTTGTTTTGGTTGTTACTCAATTATGTTTGTATTGTTACTGTAAAGATGTTGGTGGTAATATTGTGGTTTTGGTTCTTGCAGAAATTTTGGTTTTTACATCAGCAATGCGACCTCGTGCTGATGTTGCATACTGCATACATGCACTTGCAAGGCGATTGGCGAAGACACATAACTGGACGGTATGGAGTGTGATACAGTTAGTTTAATTGACAAAATCATGTACTTGAGTGCTTTTTTGTGGATTTGATTTCTCTATAGGACTGCATTTTAATTGATGCTTTGATTTGAACAGACCATATTTTATGACTGTGGCTCTGATTATTGGGATTTTAGAGTGTAAAATGGACTTGTTTGTGCTGTTCTTAGTACTAATGCAATATATTCCACTCCCCTCTAGCACTATACACCTATGGCTGTATAACTTGCTAGCTATAAGGAAAAGTACATCAATATGTTTCACCAAGGATTTGGGCGAATGAAAGTAGTGCAGAAAGATTTTCCCTTTCAACTTTGAAAGCTCTAGTTTAGGTGGTGTCTTGGAATTTGTCAGCACTGGGCAGCACGGTCAATGACCTGCATTTTTTGAATTCTATCTCTTTCTTCAGGAGAAACTTCAAGAATCTTCTTAAATTCCTTGCTCTTCTTCTCCAATCACCTCTCTTTTGTGGTTTACTATCTTTTGATGTATTTTACACTTAATTGCTTAATAGTCCTTGCCCTTACTAATGCGTGTTACATATAAACAATTTCTGAAATAGGTAGCACTGAAGACGTTGATAGTAATCCACAGAACATTGAGGGAAGGTGATCCAACATTTAGAGAGGAACTATTGAATTTCCAACAGAGAGGACGCGTTCTCCAAATGTCCAATTTCAAGGATGATTCAAGCCCAATTGGTTGGTAAAATTACCATAAGTGTTCATTTGAGTTTCTATTTACCTTTAGATTCTGTCAAGTTCAACCAGAGTGATTCTATCTTTTCTGTCCCTCCAGCGTGGGACTGCTCTGCCTGGGTACGAACATATGCACTCTTTCTGGAAGAACGGCTTGAATGCTTTAGGGTTCTGAAGTATGATATTGAAGGAGAGCGCCTTCCTAAACCTGCCCAAGGGCAAGAAAAGGTTAGCGTAACACAGTTGCACTTTCTGTTTACTATTCCGCATAATTCAAAAAAGTTATATTTTCTTCTTCTGGGAAGAAAAATGAATAAATTTATCCCACTTTAAGCAAATTCATTCATAAAATGTTCATTCCATGCTTTTCTTCCCCATGAATTAGATTAAATCATTTGGTCCACACCATTGGAGGCTTCAGTTCTGCAACACCGTGGTGGAGATGCTTTGGCTGTCTATTAGCTATTTTCTGTGTCTTCCCTTCCCTTGTTTCTTGCTTTAAGTTGAGGATCTGTTAACATTCCTAATTCCAGATCCACAGCTCCTTTAAGATATATTGATGTATTGCATATTATTAATAACTTATGTAAAGATGATTAATAGAACCACCTTAATTTTTCTTACTTATTGATGCTTTGGAAAATATTAACAAGAAAAAGACTTGTGATGCCTTGGAAAGTGGAGCTTTTATTCCTTTTATTGATGCTTATGATGCTTTGGAAAATATTAACAAGAAAAGACTTGTGATGCCTTGGAAAGACCTGTGTGCTGTTGCTCTATGTTGTGTTGACAATGACATACAGAACCAGAACTGGGATTTGAGGCTTAAGGTACTGGATTCTAAATTAATAATTTGTACATATTCATGGGATTTCTTAAAGGCAAATACATGGCTTAGATCAAAACTACTGGGTTTGGCTGAGCCCCTAACTAGTATTCTAGCTCCACCCTTGATGACATATTAAGGTAAATGAAGGACACGGGAATTGGTACATCTAAAAAGTTAAATAAAGAAAAAGATAATGCCATGGTGGTCCAGAAACAACAATACAAGTGTGGGTGTTTAGTAGATTAAGAATGTCAAAATGCGACAAACTTGAATTTGAAGCAAAATTACGCTTGGTGAATCAAAGTAAAAGCAAAATTGACGTAACTTGTTAGATAAGACCATAGAAGTACAATAACCCTTATAGAAGTTTCTATCGTGATAAAAAATATTAATGTGTCCAAAAAAATTGTTTTATGTACTAATAAAATCACTGTGATTATTGAGGTTTCAGATGCCCTATTGGTGCCTTTGATACAAATGAATTTCAGAAAAGAAGATTCTTCTAGGGTATGTAACTATGGATGTTTTACAACTTAACAGTGGGTTCACAAGAGTATGTCGTACTAATAAAAAAGAAAACCTCTTGAACTTCCAATGAAATCCTGTGGAAATTGGTCATTTGGTACAACACTCAAAGAGGAAACAAAAAGCCAGGATGTAATTACTTTCCCAGAACCTTAGGAGAAATGAATTAGGACTTGGTCTTTTCTACATTTAAGATATCTTCTGTGTATCAGTAGTTGAAATTCGAACTATAGTGTGCCTTGCAAATATCTTCGTACTAGTGATATTTAAGAAGTAATTAATAGATCTTATAGAGTGGTTTAACAGTTAGCTGCTGAGCAGCATGCTGCAGTGTCATTTTCAGTGCATTTCTGTCATGCTAACTGCCCTAAATGAACTGTCTGACTTACGATATAGACACTGCTTGTCTACCTGCTGCTGGAGACACTAAGTTTCACGGATTTAATGAACTTTAGTCTGTTGCTCATTTGGTCAGTATGAATGTAACTTCCAAGTGTCATTTACTTTTGAGCAGGGATACAGCAGAACTAGGGAGTTGCCCAGTGATGAACTTTTGGAGCAGTTGCCTGCTTTGCAGCAGTTGTTGTATCGTCTTATTGGATGTCGGGTAAAGTTTTGAAGCTTGATAAATAGTCGGATTGTAAAAGATCTATATTTTATCTATTTGGGTGTCATATTTAAAAATCTTACTTCTACAGCCTGAGGGAGCAGCAGTTGGAAATTACGTGATACAATATGCCCTTGCTCTGGTATGTTTTATTATATTTGCCCACCCTTTTATTTTGGTTGAGTATTCTGGCTACCTGTGTTACATTGATTGATATTTTTATACTTCACATCAAAAAATTTCAGCGATACCCAAGGGTTTGACCAATAGTTGATGAAGTGGGTGAAAACTCTGGAGACGACAACAACAACAACAACATACCCAGTGAAATCCCACAAGTGAGGTCTGGGGAGGGTAGAATGTACGCAAACCTTACCACTACCTAAGTAGAGAGGATGTTTCCTGGGAACCCTCATCACATTAATTAACACATAAACAACAAAATAATGACAAATCATGCTAGAAAAAAACACACTACTCAACCCTATTAGGCCCCCTGAAACCACCTAACCCTACTAACCAATTATCCTACTATAATTGAAAACCCTGAGAGAAAAGGATTCAAATCCTAACTGAGACAAAAAATGATAACTGATTTTTTCTTATCTGCCTAAGCTTTTGATGAGCAGTGACCAAGTACCTGTGTTGGTTGGAGGGGTGGAATAGTTATGGTGTGCTCAAGCGCTCGAACACCACCTGTATTAGTTACCAAGTACCTGTGTTGGTTGGAAGGGTGGAATAGTTATGGTGTGCTCAAGCGCTCGAACACCACCCGTATTAGTTTTTTTTCCATAAATTATCTCTACACATTAATTGTAGTTCCTCTCTTTCCTGAAATAAGGGGATGCATAGGAAAAGGCTTGCACTTAGGTATGCAAGGAATGTGAGAACCGACAGTTACCAGTTATGGTGAGAGAAGTTTTAGGAGGGGGATTTATTCGAGGAAAACTTGGTGTACTTGGTGCATTCGCGAGATTTGATGAAAGTGCCAAATCTTGACATTCCAGAGACTAGAAAGGATCCTCTGTTGCAAATTAAATGCTTTTTATTATTTGGCAATTATAAAAGGCAGCTCCACAAGAAAAATGTGTTTCAGTTTGTTTTCAAGTCCATTTTGGAAAGGGTGGATACCTGATCCTCAGTATAGTCGGTCATTTATGTGTTTAGCTGCTAGAGTACATGCTGGTTCTTTGACCCTTTCCCTGGGCTTTCTTGACTTCTTGAAATGAGGGAAATAGAATGCTTCTGTCCATGAGACCTCTCTGCAATTGACAGCCAACATCAATTTGTAGACTTTACAGTTGAATGAGTGGTGGTGTAAAGATTTACTGATTTTTTGTTCCAGGTCCTCAAGGAGAGCTTCAAAATCTATTGTGCTATTAATGATGGGATTATTAATCTTATTGACAAGGTGCATGTGACTTTCAGCTTCTTCTGTAACATGACCTCATCAAAATATTGCTCATTACTGCATATCTGTTTCATCTTCTTAACGATATTTTTCTACTGATTGTAATTCAGTTTTTTGACATGCCAAGACATGAAGCTATTAAGGCCCTTGATATCTACAAACGAGCTGGCCAGCAGGTTAACACACTGACAATCTTGATAGAACATTTTGTATCATCTGTTTTGGTGTAATATTTTTTTCTCCATTTAAAAAGAATATTTTGTGTCCTATAGTTTCGTCTCTTATTGCTCGTCTATCACAACGGACATTTCTTGTTTTAGGCCATGAGCCTCTCCGACTTTTATGAGGTATGCAAAGGATTGGAACTTGCCAGGAACTTTCAGTTTCCTGTTTTGAGAGAGGTAAATCTTAATAAGCTTCTGTACTGATTTGATTTGTCTTCAAACTTTGTGGTCCATCAGCTTTGACACCTTATTCTGGTTTTTTCAGCCTCCTCAGTCCTTTCTTGTGACCATGGAAGAGTATATAAAAGAAGCACCCCGGATAGTCTCCGTGCCAATAGAAACGCTGGTAGTACATCTATTTCATATACAATCATATGCACTCCAAACAAATGATATGCCAACTTATGTTGTTCCTTTGTGTAGTGTTGGTCTAAGTTTTCTCTTCTATACATGCCAATATATCAATATACATGTCTATTGTCTAATGTCACTGTAGAAAACTAACATTATTAACTATAACTAGGATTATCCGGAGAGGCTTATGCTTACATATAAACAAGAAGATGAACCTTCAGCTTCTGAAGATGCTCAAGATTCAGCTAAGGAAACCCCACCTCCTCCACCTCCAGATGATGCTGTTGTTTCAACCACCGAGGCTCCTTCCCCGCCAATGCCTCCGCCCCCAAGCAGCTTGGAATCTGATGATTTACTGGTGAACTCAGCTAGTCTTATTGACATATTTGTCGTTTATATGGAACTTGAGGGATACTGTTTTTGGGATTTCCTTTTTTGTTCCTATGGTTACTAGTCTTTTTGTTGTTTCAGGGGCTAAATGCACCAACTGGTTATGCATCAGCAATTGAGGAAAGCAATGCTTTGGCTTTGGCGATAGTTCCTTCTGGTAAATCATCTAATTTCACCTACTAATATGTAGAGCTCTTTGTTAGTTATGGTGCTTGAGAAAACCGGCTGTTGTAATTTAAGTGAACTATTATTAATATTTGCAGGGACAACACCTGCTCAGCCAAAAGATTTTGATCCTACCGGATGGGAGCTTGCCCTGGTCACTACTCCCAGCAGTGACTTATCCGCAGCTCAGGAGAGACAATTGGTAAGTCCTTTGAATTTCAATTCTTAACCATTGTGCTTTTTTTAACCGCAAGGGTACTGAATCTGATCCTTGATGTCAAACTGCTTAGTTTCAGTGTCCAACTATCCTCATCCCATTGTTGTGCTTGCTGTTGTATTTATCTTTTCCTCCCAAATTCTTGACAGAAAAAAGGGAGATTGCAGGGTGATAAACACAAACTGTATTTTACTTTATTGGATTTTGTAATGCAATGTTAATCATAATTGGAGAGAACTCCTTGAATCCATTTTTTTTTCAGAATGTTGTGTCTTCTCTTTACATGTAAAGCATTGAATTTAGTTAACCATGAAATGTCGCTCAAATCTATATTGATACTATTGTTGTCCATATCTGGTGTTCTGATGCTTAATATGGTAACATTTCTTTATCTGCTTTGTGAAATCTAGTAAATACCTTCTTTGACATTTGGTTTGGTATCTCTAACAGGCTGGTGGATTGGACTCCCTCACCCTCAATAGTTTGTATGATGAAGGAGCATATAGAGCATCTCAACGACCAGTATATGGAGCACCAGCCCCTAATCCATTTGAAGTTGCTGATCCGTTTGCCATGTCTAGCACCATGCCTCCCCCTCCGTCAGTGCAAATGGCTGCGATGCCTCAACATCAAATGAATCCTTTTGGACCATTCGAACCTGCCTATCCACAACCCCAAAATCCAATGATGGATCCCCACAATCCTTTTGGTGATGCAGGGTTCACTGCATTTCCTGCCAATCATGTTGCTCATCCACAGACAGCGAATCCTTTTGGGAGCACCGGTCTGATGTAACAAACGTTGTGCATCCATGAGGCATATCAGAGTGCTTGGCACTTCAGTGTATTGCCTGTCAATCATGTTGCTCACCCACAAACAATCCATCCTTTCGGGGAGCACTGGGCTGCTATATTAAAAGTTGCACATACACGAGTTGTAGCCGACTTGGCATAGTTGATTTTGTTAGTGAATCTGCGGTTGTGTAAATCATTCAACGTGATATAGTTTTTGAAATCGGTCTATATGTTTGCTTTTAAGATGTAAAGATGGTTATAATGGAGATTCAACTTTTATTCAGTTGATTGAAATCACTCCCTATGTTATGGACTTAATAGATACCTTCCCCTCTTGGTGTAGTCAATCATGGCTCTCTCATCTTTGTGCATTCTTTAGTATATATCAAACCTATATTGTTCCATTGCTATAATAGAAATGTGGGAATTGTAGAAATTTTAGTTGATATCTATGAACTCCAACTTTGTGTGTGACAAGTAGACACTTGAACTTGTATAAAGTTGAGTAGATATGTATGTGCGCTCTACATGACTTTGTGTGAAATATACTCGAATTGATTTGTATATGTCATATAGGATGCGTGTGTCTACCTATTCAGCTTTATGTAAATGTAAGTGTCTTTTTTCGCTCAAAGTCGGAGAAATGACAGCCAACATCAAAATTAAAGAGCATTGCGATACATTCAATGTGTGAAGATGAGAATGATACCTCCTCTTGTTCCTTTCAGCTTCCTACAATTGCTGAAAAAAGCAAAAGAAATCTGCCAAGTCAAGTCTTTGATTTCATTAAAGGAGACCAAAATGCTTTTTAAAAAGAATTGAGTATTTATTCCCTTTTCCTCTTTAGTGGCTTAGTGACATTTGTTATCACTTTAAATCTTCTGTTGAGGTGAAGATGTATCTAGTGATTGATTAATTGGTCGAGAATCATGAGATCTTAAGTTTATATTTTATCAAGTCAAATAATATTAGGTAAATTTTTTTTTCTGTTAATAATTTTAAGTTCAACTTATACTCATCTTGATTAATTTTATGAGATATCTGCTATTAATATAAGTATCAATTAACTCTTATATAGAAAGAGATAATGATTAAAAATACAATTGAACTATAATTATTTTCATAAATTTCACTTCCTAACTGTTAGTTGCTATTTTCTGCGTTTCTGAACTATCACTATCTATGTATCAAAACGTATTCATTAGAGTAAATAGGTGAATCATGTTTACTTACATATCCCTCTTTGGGCAATCAAATAAATTTCAAGAATGTTGAGCCCACCAACTTATACGGAAAAGAAATTATACTAACCTTGGGGGTCCCCCTAGTTGAAGGTGTAAAAAATAATGTCCACATTAATTTTCACACACAATATTATCAACATTTTATTTTAATCAATCCTTGCTTAATGTTTCAACTTTATAACCAAAAACCTGGATTGTGTCCTTCATAACTAATTGCAATAAGTATATAGGGTCCCAAAGTATTAATGCTATAATTATTCATGTATTAATTGCATTAGTTATATTTAAAATAAAAAAAACAATGGAATAATACATTATCTTTGATTTGAATTTGTTCAAGAAGTACAAATTTAGTTTTTGATGCATTTATTTTTTTTTTCAATTTTGATATGAGGATTATTTAGATTTTACTATTATAGTGAATAAAAGACTTTTATAATCTTGACATCTTTTACGGAGATATTTTGAGTGAAATAAGCAAAGTACCATCTAAGGTGTGTAGGGTGGATGTAATTTCGTCGAAAATTTTTAATAAGAGAAATTATTCAATCGCATTATGAATCTTACGTGATACAGATCTGAATTAATCAGATCAGTAAATTTCAGATATAAGATGATTATAAAAAAGAAACATGAAATATATTACTCTCTCTGTCTCATATTAATTGAATTTGTGAGATAATGCACACATATTAAGATAAGCATTCAACGATAAAATTTACACCATACTTTTCACTATTGCCCTCTGTAAAATCATAAATATGTAGTGTAATTTATCTTCTAGAAAATATAAAACTTCAATAAATGAAATCACTATTGCCCTTTGTGAAATCATAAATATGTAGTGTAATTTATCTTCTAGAAAATATAAAACTTCAATAAATGAAAGGACAAATATGGAAAAAAATTTAAACATTCTTCTTGAATTTTTAACAATTTAATTATTTTGAACATTGAAAATAACCTTAAAAATTTAGATGAAGTATCATTTGGGTGTTTTAGTCCATTCAATGAAGGGAGATTAAAAATTAAAAAGTAATTAGACTACTTTATTGTTTGCTAATTTTGAAATTGTCCACCAAACAATTAAAGTATCAATGGCTTGAAATTGAAGACCATTAAAAGTCTTGTGGGCCAAAATAGAAATATGGTTGAATTAAGTGGCCGTTTAACTAATAGTAACAATTCTTTATCAAATATTATTTTTGAGTCAAAAGCAGCAAATTCAGTATTTAAAGTTTATGAATTAAATTTTTTTTAATAACCTTGTTAGTTGTTAGGGGATTTCTAACAAATATTTATTATACAGTTAATGAATTTCTTAATAGAAATATGATGTATGTATAATAGTCATTGTGAAAAAAACTCTTGAGAATTCCTATTCTATTTTTTGAAAGCAACTACTGATGTTTATATTGAAGTAAATTATGACTCATACTTCTTAAAGTACATATGGTTCTTTGTCTAATCTTGCTGACGCAAGATACTTTGCACATCGAGCTGTTTTTAAAGTTATGTTGATTGAATCATTAATGTCAGTTTTTAAAGTTATATTTTTCTTTCAATTGTTTTAATAATTTTTTCATGACCATAGTAGTTTGAGCTAAATTAAGTATGGGAATATAGTTGTATGTTTCCTATTCATAAGACCAAATCAACTATGATATACACGATATTTTGGCAATAATCAAATTAAATAATAATGAATAATTAAAGGACTCAATGAAAAATTATTTGAAATATGAAATAGATTCTTAAAATTCTTAAAATAAAAATTACATATCAAATTAGATATTAAAGATAGAAAATCGAATTACTTACTATAAAGACAAATGCGTAACTTATGAACCAAAAGCTTAACAATAGTAATATGTATGGTAAAAAAACCTTGTTAGTTTATAAATTGGGGGAAAAAAAGAAGAAGATAATAACCTTATTAGTTGTTAGTGGATTTTCAACAAATATTTATTATACATTTAATG
The DNA here is from genome assembly GCA_000787875.1 of Solanum virginianum. Classification (NCBI taxonomy): domain Eukaryota; kingdom Viridiplantae; phylum Streptophyta; class Magnoliopsida; order Solanales; family Solanaceae; genus Solanum; species Solanum virginianum. Next base: position 51,970 of record DF358849.1, on the reverse strand, counting down.
AATTTCTCAATATAAATATGATGTATATATAATAGTCATTGCATTCTCAAGAATCTCTATCGGCCTATCCTATCCTCTGAAAACAACTACTATGTTTTCATTGGAGTAAACTCTGACTTATACTCCTTCAAGTACACGTGTTTTTTCTCGAATCTTGTTGACGCAAGATACTTTGCGTGTCGATCTATCTTTAAAGTTATGTTCATTGAATCTCCAACGTCAGTTTTCAAAGTTATATTTTTCTTTTTGTTTGTGGTTATGTATGATTATTCTTTAGAAGATAATAAAATTAATTTAGTCAATTTTTAAAATATTATAATTCAATTAAATTAATTAAGTCGGTTTTGATTGCTTTGTTTTTAGTTTTTATTTAGATATACATATTAAATTGAGTATATGATAATATAATAGTAAATCAATATCAAATTAATTACTATTTACGAAAAGAAGAAAATATGTATGTAATCAAGTTTTATATGTAGCTTCCTTCAAAAAATCACATGTTTTGTCTAAGAATTTAACCATTTGTAATGAACATAAAATAAATCATCATAATGAATTTATTTTGTGCAAAATAATCAAAATTCAGTTATGATATATCAAGAAATTTTGACGATATTTAAATAAAATAATAATAAATAATTAAAGGACTCAAAGACAAGTTATTTAAAACATTAAATAGATTCTTCAAATTATCAAAATAAAACTTACCAACCAAATTAGATAGTAAAGATAAAAAATCAAATTACTATAAAGACAAATGCCTAAATTATAAACCAAAAGTTTAAACAATAGTAATATATGAGTTTAAATTATATGCACTGTACAAGATTTTCCAGATCATCAGGTAACTTTAAAGATAATTATCATAATTTTTTCAAGTAATATTTATACTTTTGAAAAGAATATAATTTAGAAGAACATTAAAAGTAATCTGAATCCTAATTATAATATAACTCAAATTACTTCCTAATTTTTAGATTTTTTTTCTTAATTTGAATCCAAATTATACTCTCTCTCTCTCTCTCTCATAGGTATTATATGGCGCTGGTAAAATGACGATGTTGCGATTCTTGTCTTTTTTTTTATTTTATTCCTTTTGTTTTTCTTAAATTATTCTGTTCATCTTTTCATTTTGTTTTAAAAATTAAAAAAAAAACTTAATTTATGGCATTCATATTTATAATAATAATAATTCTAATAAAATATGTAATCATAAAGAAGATTTGAAAGAGATGGAAAATGTAAGGAGTTGTTCAAGAGATTTTCCGTCTTCTACGAAAAATACAACAATAGAAAAATGAAACGAACACTTCAAAAAATACTTAATTTTTTGGAAAAAAATACCAATAAATCCTAAAATCAATAAACAAAATTAAAAATATATATAAAAAAGTTAGCTTTGCTTGTAGATATAAAAATGCAATTTTTATGTATTGAAAAAAGAATGCACAAAAGACTACGTAGTAAAGGAGAACGAAATGTATATATGTGCTTGTAGAATTATTAAGAAAAAAGATGAACTATTTGCCAAAGAGGAAGAAAGAAGGTGAAACAGACAGAAGTAGAGAAGAAAGAGAAAAAATAATAATTGTGTTGTATTTTTTAAAATATAAATAAATATTATAAAGAAATACTTCTTGGTAACCTGCAATAACAGGTCAATATTATCTGACGGTGTAAAAATTTGATACACTGAGAGTGCACCAAAATTAAACTCAGTAATATATATGGCGAAAATCTTTAACTTTTCTATAATTATCCAACATAAATATTATTTACCACATAGTTAAAACTTCAAATCATCGACACTAGAGTTTTTGTGTATCTTAACGTAGCGTGATCTAGTGGTCTAGTGGATGAGTTGTTTCTCTTTTTTAAAGATCCTTTCAAAGCAGGTTTCAGTATGAAAAAATTCTCATTAGGGAGCAGGGCAGAGGCAACATATAGTCCAAACTCTTTTCGACGAAAAATTGTATTATTTATATAAAGTTAAATTATATTTTTTTATGTATATATAATAGATATCGAGTGTGTTTACTTCTTCAAATTTTGAACCCCTTAATTAATATCTTGGCTCTGCCATTATTAATTTTGAACCCCTTAATTAATATCTTGGCTCTGCCATTATTAGAGAGTGCTTCCTCCCAAGTGAGATCCTACACAATATGAATCAAAAATAATCGAACTCCAATATAGAAACCGAACACCTACCGAAAACACCGCAACACCCCCCCCCCCCACCAACCCCCAATCCACTCATCAAGGAAAATACTAAAATTTTTGACCAAACAAGAATTTTGCAGGTGCCTAAATATATATCCCAAGGGATACATAATGTAAAAAACTAATCTGGTCCATAAAACTGTTCTTTTGACCTTTTTTATTTTGCTTTAAATAAGTGTTCTTTTATATAATTAATAAAATTCTTCTTAAAATTTGCCATTATTTTTTCATGAGTTAATTATTTTTTTTAGGATTGCGTAACCGACCAAAAAAGAAAAAGAAAAAAAAGCACTTCTTATGGATGATAGAGACTATATATTAATGTATAAAAATAGATTTTTCAGAATTTTAGTCCCTACCTACAACTTGTATATTCCCTCATTTATAAATAATTTGATTTAAATTTTTTTTATTTTTATCATTTTTGATACTCTTCTATGGTCACATATATGGTACTATATAACATTTTAACAATAATTACATATTTTAAACATAAAAAAAGAGTATCTTCTTTGTGATATATAAATGTATTTTACCAAGTGGTTTCAATAATAAATATTCTCTTTCCCTTTCCCATTTTTTGGCTTCATTTAAATTTTCTAAGCCGAAAATATGTGGAAAATAATTTTTCTATTCCATAAGAATAAAAATAAATTGTATATGTATTTTATTATTTTTTTACCCCACTTATTAAATTGCATTGAAAAATAGATTATTGTTATTTAAATATATGTAGGTAAAATATTAAAATAGTTATTTAATCCTACATGAATTCTCAACTTAATTTTGTTAGATATTAAAATATATTTTCTCTGTCCTATTTTATGTGATACTTTTAACTTAACACGATGTTTAAAGAAAAAAAGAATTTTAAAACTTGTAGTCTAAAACAACTCTTGATTTTTATGTGGCTGATAATCATTTTATTAAAGATATATAAAAAAATTAAAGTTAATTTTTTTTATTTTTTTCATTTTGATACTCTTCTATGGTAACATATATGGTACTATAACATTTTAATCATAATTACGTATTTATTTAACTTGTGTATAAAGAACACATAGAAATTTTATTATTCAAATTATTAAAATTCCATTCATTGAATCAAGGAAATTGAGGTAGGGGCCATAGGGCCTTACATACTCATATATCAATAATATCATTAGTCAAATTTCATGTCCAAAAGAAATAAAATAGTATGAATGTTTGAATTAATAATCAGAAAAATCCATTTTAATAATTACAATTAGCACATAGCATTTGATAATTAAGAATCAAAGTGAACAAATACCAAATTTTGGGATCATTTGAGTCATATTTGTACAGCCTAAACTTTTGTAAGTCTTTTCACTATAAAATAATTTTTGATATACTATATGGTATATGAAATTAAAAATATAAACCCAAATTTGAGGCAAAATATCTTACATTTTATATAGTTGAAATTTAGACACATACGTCTAAAATTCAATCAATTTTACATGAATTTCAACTAAAGTAAGCATACACAAACTTAAAATATAAATATAAATTAAGTAGGTATTTGAATATGTGATATGAAATTATAATTTGATTGATTTCAAGTTAAAATTTGCATGCAATTTGAGATCGTAAGTTTCAAATTTCAATTTGTTTTAAATTTCAATTTTTTTTAAAGAATGATATGAAATTTTAAATTGTTATTTTAATTTTTTGACCAATAGATTTATACTCTGTTAAGAAATAGATCCATCATTTTAAATTTAATAAAATAGGGCTCATACTTTGCATAAGTAGTGTGAAAGAATTATATTAAAAAATAATTAATTATTGCTATTGTTCACTAGTAGTCTCTATAAAATTATGTTTGTTTATTATTATATAATCACATATATTTATTTATACAAGAAACAATAAATATATACGGCTGATCAATGTGTCGTCTTAAGATACTATGATACTTATTTATGAGTTATGGCTTGATCAATTCATAAGATAATATTAGAGTTAGGCAAATATGCCATTTATCAATGTATCGCGTTAAGATATTCTAATATCTTATTTATGACCCATGGCTTGCTTGTCCGGTAAGATGGTATAAAAATTAGGGGATGGATATATTCAATTTATCAATGTGTCGCCTTAAATTATTTATAAATTATCGCTTGCTCATCTGACAAGATGGTATAAGAATTATAGAAATTATGTGTTAATGAAAAAAATCACAATTAAGAACTTCAAATCACATGTCCAAATAAAATTCTAACTTCAAATCAATTCAACTCCTTCCGTTTTTTAAAAAAATGATCTCTTTTTTTTATCTATTTAAAAAAAAATGACCTATTTTTTAAATAATATTTTAATTTCAATTTTTCATACGCATGTGTAAAACCACAAGATTAAATAACATTTTTTAAAATTTAATATGACTTTCATTTAGGATCATAAAATTAAAAAGACTTCTTTATTTTCTTAAATTTAATGTCGAGTCAAATTAAATCATTTTAAATAATAATTTAATATTACATATTCAAACGTACCTAAAATAACGATATCCAAATAACATATCACGTTAAAATTTGGAAAATAACACTTACAACCGCAAAAGGAAAAACTATTTAAAAGTCGCTATCCCTATACTTTCACACTCCCCCATTTTTAGCTATCCTCGCATCTTTTAATGCCATAAGATTATATATATTCTTTGATGGTATAAAAAGGAAGAGGTAATGCTTTAGTGAAACTGTTTGATACAATTAATATATATATATATATACTCTAATAGTATCAAAGAGGAAAAAACTAATTGATACGATCAAAGTATATAAGATACCAACAGAGTTCACAGTTTAATAAATACTTAATTATTCTTTATTTATTTCTTAAAAAATGAGCTCATTCTTATACGATACCCGATAGGGTATGATTATACTAACAGAGTATCACCGAGGATCAAACTTAGTCCTATATCAATATACTAACGGAGCATCATAGAGGATTAAACTCAATCCTATATTAATATACTAACGGAGTATCATAGAGGATCAAACTCGATCCTATATCAATATACCAGTGAAGTATCACAGAGGATTAAACTTAATCTTATTTCAATATACTAACAGATTATCACAAAGGATCAAACTCAATCCTATATAACACCTCTATGACATCATATACTAATGAAGTATCACAAAATAGTAATGTTGATATTTTATGCAAAATAGAAAAAAGAAACAAGAATAAATAGATAAATAATTTAAATTAAATCTATTCTTAATAAATAATTTTCACAATTAGATTCATTTTGCGTAATTGTTTGATAAAATTTTACTAGTTGTAAAAAAGCAAAAGGGCATGGGATTGTGACAGACAGATCTATATGATGAAATCCAGCATCTGATGGGCCCCCAACCTAACTTTTGTTGGTGGTCCAAATTTGATGGGTGGGCCCAGGAGCGGTTTTTACATTTTTTTGGATCCAAAGCATACACTTTCTCAAAATACAATTTATTTTAGAAATTAAAAAAAAATTAAAAAAAAAACTTTTTTCACTTATTTTAGTTATTGAAATATTTCATGGAAAAAATTCTATTGTCAGTTCTTTGCCACTTAGTGCGTTGACGGTGAAACAGAGGATTAATCTCACGGTTATCGACTGTCGGGATACCTTGGAAAACCAAAAAAAAAAAATTTCATGGAAATTTACTTTATGAAGGGAGAGTTTAAAATAGCAGTAAAATTATTATCATTTAATTTATAAATTACAAATTTAAATTGTGAAATCAACTTGCGATAGACTGGTGTTTTCTTAAATTCTATATTAAGATAAAGATATAGAGTAATAATTATTAGTATAAGCTAAATTAAATAAATGAATAAGTACGAAAAGAAGAATCCAGCAAATGTTAGCTGTTGAATGTGTAATACTTATTGATTGAACTTAAATAATTTAAGCTAAATTGTTGCTGTTCTTTACTAAGACTCAAAGATGCTTTTTCTTGATTTAGTTATTTTATATTTAATAAATTTATTTTTGTTTGGTTTTCCATCACATCTTTATAGGGATATAATTCTTTTCTAAAGACTTTAGGGTTGGAACAAGATTTTCTTTATTTAAAAAAAAAATTAAAACATAAAGATTTTAGATGAAAAATCAAGAAAACAAATATTTACTAATAAAATTTTCCTACTAAGGAGGTGGAACTAGAAATTTGATTATGAATTTTTATAAACTCAGTAACTTTTATTTAAATTAAGTATCTATATGAAAAACTTTATTGAATGAATATAAATAATAAAGACAAAACTTAATTATAATCACTTATAGTTATTTTTGAATTCTGAATTCATAAAATTAAAATTTTGACTTCGCCTCTGAATTGAATCACTTCTACTTATCGGGGTCTGTCCTTGACAACAATAACAAAGTCAAGTTTTTTAGTAAGAAAATTTGAAATGTAAAGAGAAAAACACACACAGCAATCAAGAAAATTCAATATTTACTACATATAAATTAAAAAATAACCTACTTATCTATACACTACAAGTTTTCACCAAAGGAATTTCAGATGATCACGATCCCTTACTCCTGTTTGGATGACTGTTATTTACTGTTCATAATATATCATATTATATTATCTTAATTAATATAATATTTGTATAGATTACATCATTTTCTATTTTTACATAATGTCAAATATTAATAATCTGAACAATAAACTTACAAAAGAAAATAAAAATTAGACAAAGCTACGATAGAAAGATAGGATAAAAATAAAATAAAATTAGTAAAAATAAAATAAAATAACAATACGATCACACCAAAACAATCATTGCATAAAACAACAACAAATATCTAGTAAAATTCCACAAGTGAAGTTTGGAGAAGGTAAAATATACGCAAACCACAGCACTATCTCATAGAGATAAATAGACTATTTTTGAAAGATCCCTTCAACTCAAATATATCAGTCCAAAACAAAAAAATACTTGGTACAAAAATGACTATAGCGAAAAGCAATTGAAAACTCATAAATATAATATAAATAGCAAAATAAATGAGAAAAATTAATCATTATATAAAATGAAATTTTAACATTACTCAACAAAGAATTTAAATAATATATATGATATAATAAAATTAAACAAACATGATATTTAACTTAACCATCAAACAAGTTGTAATACCCTACTTTGACAGATTCAGGTCTCCTTTGGCTTCCTTTTCTTACTATTCAATCCAAAATTATAAAAAAATGTTTTCTTCATCTGTCAACTTTAAACTATTTTCCCTCTTTTCCCCACCTTCACTCCTCTCTCTCTCCCTTGTCTTTCAAGATTATCTTCCACTGATTCTTCAATTAGCTCTTTAATTGTCCTTGTGTATATCATCTGTGTATATCACCAGAAACTAAGTTCAATTATTACTTTTTTGTGTGTGTCTGTATTTTCCCTTTGATCATCAAGAAAATGGCTGCTAACAAATTTGCCACCATGTTACACAAAAACACCAACAAGATCACAATGATCCTTATTTATGCAATCTTGGAATGGACTCTTATAAGTCTACTCCTCCTCAACTCTTTCTTTTCTTATATGATCATCAAATTTGCAGAGTATTTCGGCCTAAAGCCACCTTGTCCATTATGTTCAAGAATTGATCATCTATTTGAGCATGGAAAGACTAAAACTTTATGCAAAGATCTTCTTTGTGAAGCTCATGCTATTGAGATTTCTAAATTGGGGTTCTGCTCAAATCATCAGAAACTGGTTGAATCTCAAGATATGTGTGAGGATTGCTTATCATCACACCAAGATTCAAGATTTGATTTGATTCAGAATGGTGAAGTGAGTTTGTTGAAGTGTTCTTGTTGTGGTGTGAAGTTGGAGAGGAAATTTGAAGCTCATAATTATATATTGATTAAGCCTTGTTTTGATGATTTGGGATATACCCAAAAAGGGAATTTGGTTATTGAGTCAGTAGATGACGATTTGGTTAAAGAAAGATCAGATTTTGATGAAGAAAAAACTGATCTTGATGATGGGGGGTGTTTGGTTCTTGAAAGAGTAATGAAAGATCAAGGTGTTCAAGTTTGTGTAATTGAGGATTCATGTTTTGAATTTTCTTCTCAGCATTTGGATTTCTTTATTGAATGTAGTGGTCAGAAGTTGGTTCCTATTGAATTGATTGATTCAGCAATTGAGGAAAACCATGAGACTAGTGAAAATTGCAGCAAGAATGATGATCATGAAGAAGTTGAATTGGTTGTTGAGAACAAGATTGAGGAGGAGGAAGCTAAGTTTGCAGTTCTTGATTCCATGGAGATGGAAGAAGATGAAAATTGTTTTAGTTTTTGTGTTGAAAAGTGTCATTCAGTATTAAAGGAGGTTGATGAACAATTTGATATTGTGGATGATGTTCAAATTGTGGATGAAAGTGTAAGGGAAGAAAAAGATTCAGATGTTCCACCGGGTACATATTCTCGTAGTTTCTTGTCCTTCTATTTCTGTTATTGATTCCTTGTAGATTACTGTATTGTTTTGTTGTAGTTTTTATCTGTTGTTTCTTGTACTTCTTGTACTTCTGTTTCTTCTTTCTTTGGACTGTGTTTTCTTGAGTCACGAGTCTATCAAAAACAACCTCTCAGGTTAGGGATATGGTTTTGCGTACACTCTGTCCTCACTAGGCCTCACTTCGTCAAATTACACTGAGTATGTTGTTGTTGTTGTTGTTGATTTTGCTTTACTTTTGTAGTAGAATTGAAATTGTTTTTTCTTGAGTCACAAGTCTAGGGATAAGGTTTGCGTACAATCTGTCCTCACTAGACCTCACTTTGTGGGATTACACTGAGTATGTTCTGGTTGTTGTTATTGATTTTACTTTACTTTTGTAGTAGAATTGAAATTGTTTTTTCTTGAGTCACGAGTCTAGGCATAAGGTTTGCGCACACTCTGTCCTCACTAGATCTCACTTCATGATTACACTGAGTATGTTGTTGTTGATTTTGCTCTACTTTTTGTAGTTTCAGAAGAGGTTTCCCAAATATCACAAATTGATGAAAGTGAGGCAGAAGTGTCAATTGGAAATGAAATACCTGATATGAATTTGTCAGATGAAGTTCCATGTGAAGGATCTCTTAATTCATGTACACATGAAGAGCATTCCACAAGTTCTGCTCATTTCCATGAAGTTGATCAACACGGTAACGTTTAAGCAAATCTTTTAGTAGCTAAGAAGAATTTTTCTTTAGCGCGAAGAAAGAAACGATTTAAACTTGTTCCCTATGGTTGTGGAGCTATGTATTTATTTATTTTGTTGTACCATGTTAGGTCCTAAGGAAGATCAAGACAAGTTAGTCGAATTGAAATTGTTATCGCTTGAGTTTGATGAGCATGTTGCAAACAACCAATCATCAGTATCTTCAAAATTGGATGAAATTGATGAAGAGAAAGTTCCAGAAACGCCAACTTCTGTCGATAGCTTCTATCAGTTGCATAAGAAATTACTACTACTTGAGAAGAAAGATTTCGGAACTGAGTCTTTGGATGGGAGTGTGGTTAGTGAGTTAGAAGGTGGAGATACAGCTTCATCAATCGAACACCTGAAGTCAGCGCTAAAAGCTGAGAGAAAGGCGTTACACGCATTGTATACAGAGTTAGAAGAAGAGAGGAGTGCTTCTGCTGTGGCTGCTAATCAGACGATGGCTATGATAAATAAGCTTCAAGAAGAAAAATCAGCAATGCAGATGGAAGCATTGCAATACCAGAGAATGATGGAAGAACAATCGGAGTATGATCAAGAAGCATTGCAACTCTTGAACGAGCTTATGGTAAAGAGGGAGAAGGAAAAGCAAGAGCTAGAGAAAGAATTGGAAGTATATAGGAAAAGGTTAGCAGAATATGAAGCAAAAGAAAGGGCGACAAGGATGTTGAAGAGAAGCAAAGATGGAAGTGTTGCACGAAGCGGATTATTTTCATCAGCCTCTTGCAGCAATGGTGAGGACAGTGAGGAGTTGTCTATTGACTTGAATCAAGAACCAAAGGACGATGTCAACTTTTATTGTCATCAAGAATGTGATGATCATGATAAAGTTCAAGTTGATGCTTTTCTAGAATTGGAAGAAACGTTTGTTGATTTCGAGGAAGAGAGGATGTCCATTCTTGAGCAGCTAAAGATGTTGGAAGAGAAGCTTTTAACTATGGACGATGAAGATGAAAAAGAGTTCGAGGATGTTAGGCCAACAAACGATTCATATAGAGAGAATGGAAATCATACAGAGGAAAATTCTCATTTAGATGGAGAGATAAATGAACATGCCAACGGTTGTTTGAGTGAAATGAATGGGAAACTAGTTAGCAATACAAAGGGAAAGGGACTTCTTCCACTTTTTTGATGCAATGAGTGACGAAAACGGAGATGTTATGATAAATGGACATGAAAATGGCTTCCATCCCAATGGTGTTCATGAGGAAAACAAGAAGCTAGATGTGGAAGAGGAGTTGGATCTTCTACATGAAAGGTTACAAGCTCTTGAGGCAGATAGGGAGTTCCTAAAGAACTGCATTAGCTCATTGAAGAAAGGCGATAAAGGGATGGATCTTCTTCATGAAATCTTACAACATCTTCGTGATCTAAAGAATGTTGATCTTCGTGTAAGAAGCTCAAGTAATGGTCTCATATTATCGTAGTCGCGCCAAAGAAGATAAATTGGTAAATTTTGACCTCTTTAGCTCAACAAAATGTCATATGTTCCTGAATGTCTATCACATTGTCTAACTTCTTTCATTTTCTTTTTGTCAATTTCAGACCATGATCTTGGAGTCCTTGGAAGCTATTTATCTATAACGGAAACTCAACGATGCAACCGAAATCTATACAATAGCTTATAAACTTCTGTTTGGAAAATCCCTTGACAGAAAGATCAGGCCCTGGAAATGGTCTGTCTAAGTTTTTGTTCTCAAGCTTCAATGATCATTTGTCAAAGTTTTCTTGTAGGGGTTGGTGTCAATTCTCCCAACTTTTGTGGGCAAAAGGGGGGGAATGAATGATGAATGTGTGTGTAGTCCAACTAGGATGAAGCCATTCTATCTTCAAAAGAAAAAAAAAATATGGTGTTCGAGTCAGCTTATATGCGTCATCAGATACCTGCCGTCTTCCACTAGCACTAGTATAGCTTTTTGTATGTTGTGAAAAGGACAAAAGCATGCACTGGCTTTGAAAGTTGGAGAGGGTCCAACAAAGATTCCAATGCCAAGAAATTTGTCCTTGTTTATTGTAGACAATTAGGAGTAGCAACAATTTTTCTTGTCTTTTTTTTTTCCTAAGGGTTAAGGCATAGAGGGAAAAGTAACTTCTTTTTTGCCTAATCTTTCATTTCTTTTTCATCATTTCATCACATGAGAAGGTAAAGTTGTCTAGTTGTACACTACATTTGTCTTTGTAAGAGTACATAATGAGTGAGTGTTTTCTTTAACTTTGTTTTTTCTTTCTTTCATTCATTTGACAACAAACTTTCATTGTTTTCTCTATTGTAAAGTTCATTTAAAAAATATGGATGTACAAAACTTAAAACTATCTATTATATTTGAATAGTTGTTTAGAGAAAAGGAAAGGTAGATTTCTTTAACATATATATATATATTTGGTTATAAGCAAAAAATGAACTTTGGTAGGTTTAATGAAAATAACTACTATCTCTAACTTATTCAACTACTTTAACTTCTCTTTTAAAAATCCATGGGAAAGGAAAGTGCAAGAAAAATCATACAAAAATGATGGAATCGTCCCAAAAAAGATATAAGGCGTTTGAAAATGATCGAAGTAATTGAATAGAAAAATCACTATGACCATACTTTCTGCAAGTTTATCAAAGAAAATGATATATTTAATATTATGGATAATTGGTTTTGAATGGACAGCTTTGTTTTGAGGAATTTTCGCATATAGCCACTCAAAAATAACTTAATTATGTTATATATAGTTTAGGTAATTATATTTTGTAACTATAGTTAAGCAGTATTTGTATATTTTGGCATACAATTCCTACAACATTTGTATAACTTTCTACACAATTTGCAGTTTTTATATAGCGGCTATATATTTCATTTTACAATTCGTAGTTTTGGTATAACATTGGTATATTTCCCTATACAATTCACGCATAACGGTTGTATAATTCGCTAGATAATTCGCGGACAATGTTTGTATAATTCGATATATAATTTGTAGTTTTTGTATAACATTTGTATATTTCGCTAGACAGTTCATGTACAACATTTGTATAATTCACTATACAATTTGTAGTGTTTGTACATTTCTCTATACAATTCGTGCAACATTCGTATAATTCGCTATACAATTCACAGTGTTTGTATATTTGATACAGTTCACTATACAATTCACTGTACAAACTCAAATTGTAGTTATACAAATATGTTAGTCGCGAGCCGTAATTATTTCAAACTATAGCTATGTTAGTTAATTAACTAGTATATATTTGCTTATCCGCGTAATTTTTCCTTTTATTTTTATAGGTCAGTCTCAATAACTAACATTTAACCTATGTATATCACATAATTTTTCGACAAAAAATATACATTGAACCACCCTTCGCATAAGATGGCTCCACCCATGACCGATCCGATCAATGGCTTTTTGCTTTCAAGGGATTGGTTCACAGATACAACCTTTGTTACTAAAAGAATCATGTATAATTAGTGACACCAAAAGTGTTATAACTTGTAACAGCTAAGAGGGAAGCTTTAAAACATGATCACAAAGGTAAAGTTTGTGCATATGCAAGCTAAGTACCTAATCATTATTAGCATATTTTAATGATAGTTTAAGACACACTAAAGGTGAAGTTTAATAAGACACAATGATGACTAGTGACATGCTGGTTTTCAGCTCACCTTCCTCTATATATTTGTTAGTATTTTATTATTATATCAGGGAAAGTTGGACCACCAAACGTGGTGTAGTGGATGAGTTGCTCTTTTCTTAATTTGAGGTTTCGATTCGAGCCTTAGATAAGGAAAAATTCTTGATAGAGAGTGATTTCCTCCCAATGAGCCCTCTGCGGCACGAATCCAAAATAATCGAACTCCAATATGAACACCGAATGAAAAAAAAAGGTATAATTGGTGTAAAATATATTATTGTGGTCTAGTCTTTTAGTTAGGCACATTGGAAGGAAGGTGTGAAAAATATTATATTAGAAAAAGTTTCAAAAAATAACATCATGATTTTAATATTTTAAAAAAGATTGTAATTTTTATGTGAAAATATTATATTTAAAGTAGTATAGGTCTAACAATATCTCTCACAAAAAATAAGTGACCCTTATTTTGCGGTAGGTCAACAAAGAAGATAAATATATTATTGAACCATTTGTTAGATTTTTTGTTTTGTTATTATTAATATTTATTTTCAAAGCTTACCAATTATTTTATAATGAAGGGCATATTGATTTGTTTTTTGGTATGACTAGTTTGAGTCCAATAATTCATTTATAAAGTTTGATAAAAATAAAATCACAAGACTTATTATATATTATTATATAAATAAATTTAATGTTTGCAATCTTTTGAAGATCATATTTTTTATCTTGACAATTATATTGACTTCATGTGAGAAGATAATGTTTCCTCAATTGAAAATCTTTCGAAGTCCTTAGTATTAAGTACTAACAAATATTCACAAGACATGAAAACTTATTTAGTTGCATATAAGTTAAACTTGGTATTATATTTTTTGATTTATGTGTAGTTTGTTATATATAAGATTAAGCATTCAGATAGGATCTAGAATGTCCCTCAACCATTGAAAATTGGTACAAAATTATTCTCCATCTATTTTTCAGCCCTAAATATCCTAACTATTAGTTTTTGCTCAAAAATATCTTTATTTCTAACGATCCACACTCATAAAGTGGATGAACAATAATATTGTATCAAAACTCATAATTTAAAAGCATTTTAGGTCCTTCTTTGTTTAAAATAATTTAAAATTACTGAATATATGAGCTCGGTTTGATTATGAATTTCATACTAAATTAATCATAAAAAAAAGTTAGCCATCTCCCTCATAAAAAAAAGTTATCAGGGAGAAAAAAGGAGGAAAATAATGATTACATTCATATAGAAATAATTAATTCAATTAAAAATAATTTAATTAAGCAACTAGGTAAGTATATTATATTTCTTTTTTTGTGTGGGTGTATCAAAAAATAAAAATAACCTTTTCTTCGTGCCCCTATTCCACCATGTATTTACATCTCTTTTAACTATTATAAATTAAAGTATTCACAAAATTAGTATAATGATTTTGTATACCTAGAAAAAAGAATGCATTTGTTAATCAATTTAACATAAAGAAATTATAAAGAGCATGAATATAAACAAGATAAACATCAATAGTTAGAATCATAACCAATAGACAATCATTTTAAATCAATTTTTTTTAGATATTTGTACTTAAAATTTACGACGTGTATGTCAATAAAGTTGATTGCTATAAATATTTTAATATTTTTTTTTACATAATACGTATGTATATTTCTGATGAAATATTATTACACAATATTTAAATATGATTGTTATAGATGAGTAATTTTACAAAGAATACAACAACAACAACAACAACAACATACCCAGTGAAATCCCACAAGTGGGGTCTGGGGAGGGTAGGATGTACGCAGACCTTACCACTACCTAAGTA
>DF358849.1:2570-33297 GCA_000787875.1 Solanum virginianum | reverse complement strand
GGAAGAAATTAATAAGAATATATTTGTACCAAAATAATAATAATAATAATAATAATAATAATAATAATAATAATAGTAACCGCTGACAATATTAATCAAAAATCTAGAACAATTAAGCATTGGTACTCAAATATTTTACTTAAATAAATTTTACTTACACACAAATCTAACATATTAAAAAATTTCACCTTTATGAAAACAAGAAGAAACAAACTTCTTTAACCTTATCGTACCTAGTAGTGGCCCTCAAGACGGGGACAATTGACCATAACTTGATTGTTGGGAACATTATTAATTTATCATGTCCCTCATTTGGCTCATTTCCTATCATGCCACACATAATATATTGGCTCTATTTGTACTCTCTATCAAAATATTTATCGTATTTTTATTTATATAATAATAATATATTCAATAAAATTTCATAAGTAGGATCTAATAAAGTTAAAATATACGCACACATTATCACTATCTCATAGAGATAGATTGGTTGTTTTCGGGAGACCCTCATCTCAAAACCAAAGAGACTTGTTATTTATATTGCTTATATTTTAAGATTATATATTTTTTATTAAATATTTATATGCAATTATTAAGGTATTTATATGCTTCAAGAATAATTACTATTATAAGTAAAATGACAAAAAATAATAATTAATATTGTCTTGAACTTTTAAAAATAACTATCATTTTGAGATAATTATTTTTAGATTATGAACTATAAGAATTTGAGATGGACAAAATATTTCTTTTAGTCCATCATCTTAATGGGCTCAGTCCAATGCAAACATCATATATGTATCAATATTTAGTATCACATTGTGCATTTGTGTTTCATAGTATCAAATCGAAGAAAAAGAGAAGATATAATTAGTCATATACATGTATTCAGTATTAACTATGCATTGATGTATCCAATGTATAAATCCATAGATATATACTTGGAAGAAGAAATAGAAGAAGAAACAATCAAGATACATGTATTTCATATGAATATGTTGATATATTGATCAAATAAGAGAAGATACTATCCAGATACATGTATTCAGTTGCCTTATGAATTGAATTTTCAGTAGGGGGCTTAGCCCGCCCGCCTATCAATCAAAGAGGCTGAGAGTAAGCGTAAGCTCACCCGGAAGCTCGAAGAGCTTCCCTTCATTCGCTTCGCGGGAGTCGCACAACACATAGCTGAAAGTCAGAGGGCCCATACTATCCTGCCTAACCCTTTGCTCCGAGGGACCGTAGATCGGAAAGCGATAAAAATATGTACTAATGTATCTAGCGTATTTGTGCATATATACATATTTAGAAGAAAAATATATAATTATATAATATTTGGGCTCATTTTTTTATAGATTTGAGGCTCATTTTTTGGGCTCACTAGGGCTGGGTACTCACTTAGTTATTGAGCTTGTGAAAAAAGAAATTGGTAAGAGTGAGGGGGAAAAAAAGGAAAAATTACGCGGATAAGTAAATATACATTGTGAATTATATAGCAAATTATGCGAATATTGTGTACGAATTGTATAGCAAACTGTGAATGTTATATAAATTATACAAATATATGCAAATGTTGTGCAAATTATACAAACATTGCTATAAATATAGTTACAAAATGTAGTTAACCAAACTATAATTATGAAACATAATTAAGCTTTATATATTTGTCATTTATGAAATTTGAAAAAAAGTGTGCTTGGTATAAGCGGAAAAAAATGAATTTCCATGATAAAATCATTTTTCTGGTATTTGATATAAAAAGAGTCATTTTCTTATAAATATTTTATTAACTTTTAACTTCATATTGATATATATTTAACTAAAACTTAAATAAAATTATTAATTTTTAATCCGTCCGTTTAACACCTCTACGCTATTATTTTTGCCATCCAATTTAATAAGCATTTGAATGATGGGAGCAAGAAAGATGTGAAAATTACATTAACAGAAATTGTCAAAATGCATGAATTAATCATAAATAGTAAAGAGGAAAAGTTGAATATTACTAAGTATACATAAATTGTCAAAATGTGATAATTACATCTTCAATCCCTCTCAAGAAATAAATTCAATCAATTTCATCTTGCTCTTAATTCCATATATTTAAAAATAATATTATACCTTTAATTGACTTGATATAAATATTGAATATAAATAATCTTTTTGATATAAATATTGAATATAAATAATCTTTTTTATCATGAGTCATTATGGTAAAAATGAAAAAAGCCTTTATTTTTTTCCGAGAATATAAATGAAGAAGCTTATTTAATAATAATAAAAAATACGTCATCATGTGATGCTTTCGACCACATAATATGTTAGTAATATACACTTTTATATATTGTGGAGTTCCTTACAAATATTTTAACTTTTAACTTCATATTATTTATTATTATTATTAAAATTTTGATATAGTAATTAATCTTTAGTCTGTATAATAAATTTTTGGGATTGATCTTTTTCTGAATTCTACATTTATAGGTAAAATTTTAACGCATCAAACTATTAATTTTTTTTAAAATTCGTCCGTTTGACAGCTCTACACTATTATTTTTGGCATCCAATTCAATGAGCAATTGACTGATTGCTTTTTTGCACGAGCAAGAAAGATGTGAAAATGACATTTAACATAAATTGTCAAAATGCATGAACTAACCATAAATTAGGAAAAGTTGAATATTGAAAAACAAGACTTAGAAAATTTAAAGGCAAAAAATATCAATTCTTCTATTCGATTGGAGAAGAAGTCATGACATTTAAAAATATCCGTGACAAAAAATTTGGGGTCAATTGTTAAGTTATACATATATCCAAAAAAAGACATAATATACCCCTTAATTTTATCATTTAGAACTGATATATCTTTTAGTATTATAAAAAGGATTTATATATATCTTTACTATTGCACAAATGGGTCATGTATACTTTTTTTCTCTAATGAAAGTGAAAAAAATAATTTTAAATTTATTTTTTTAAAAAAATCATGAGATATATCATGGGATATATTTGATCTTCTCACACTTTTTTTTGGCTTCTTTGATTCAACATTTAATTTGAATTTATTATTTTTATGGTTAAATGTGTTTTTCACTTTCTTGTATAAATTTGTTATATATGCCTCTATTTTTTTACAAATACAAAAAATAATTATAACATATAAAAAAAAAATTGGTTTACAATTTTTTCATTACATTTTCTCTTTTTCATTTACGTTTATTTTTATTATATTTTTATTTCATAATAAATTTAAAAAATAAGAATAAAAATAAAAAAACTCAAATAATACTAGTAATCAAAGAAGTTAAAAGAAAAAATCTTTTGTGAACTCAAATAATAGTAATCAAAGAAGTCAAAAGAAAAAAAACTTGTGTGAAAATGATTATATATACTCTTACATGATTTTTTTTCGAAAATTAAAAAGTTATAAAAATAATTTTATAAATCAATTTTTTACTTCCGTCAGATAAAATGGTATATATAAGTCATTTTTATAATAGGTGGGTATATTTAAGCTAAAACACTTTTGACATGTAATTTAGTATTCATAAGAAATGTGATAAAATGATAAATTTTTCTAATTCTTAATTTTTTTTAAATTTTATTTAAAAGACCACTCAATACGAAAAATAACAGATGCAATTGCCTTTTAATAACGTTACATCAAATTTTTCTAAGTTAAAAAAAAATCAAAAACATTAAACTCAATCCATTTAACCAAATATCCCATCTTCATTCCTATGTCATTACTCCTAAACTCTTTCACTTTGTGAAATTTCACTTAGTACTAATATCAGTGATTAAGTCAGAATTATCATTAAAGGAGTTTAAAATCTAAAAAAATAGATACATAAACTAGTCGAAGGAGGATCGACATCTACTATATACATATAAAAAAATATTGAACCATGTATAAATATTATATTTTTTCATTGAAAGAAATTTAAATGAATCCCCCGACAAAAAGATAGCTCCGCCTCTAACTAATATATTAATTATTATTCTTCTAAATATAAAAAAAAATTACTTATTTTTCTAAAAAATGTTATTTTTTCCCTCCATTCCAATAAGCTCAAGAGATTGAGTCAATGCAAGCTCAAAAGACAAAGTCATTACATACAAGACATTTGAAGTACTTTTGGGGTCCATTAATTTCTACACGGTTTTATTATTTCACACATTAAGAAACATCGTACGTACCCAACATGTAGGTCCATTTATTAATGATAAAATTATACTTTTTATCGTTACCATATGTGTCGAGAACTCGAGTCAAGTTTAGAAATTAACTTGAGGAAATAATATTAGTGTTTCCACTTTGATAGTAAAATATTGGTATCGATTATGTGAATGTGTAAGAATCACATGAATTCGAAGATTTAATAATTTTAATTGTTTAGAGTCTGACTAATTTATATTTACGTTAAAAAGTAATCTCATTATGTAGTAAATTATTCCATGCCAAACATGATTTCATCTCAAGCTTCGATGGATTCTGATTATGGATGATAGAATGCTTATTATGTCATCACAATTTTTAATAATATTGTTTAAAATTTTTGAAGTTGAATTGAAGGGTTCCTCATTAAGTTTAATATAACTAAAAAAAAGGATTATTTCAAAAAATTTCATTTTTGTGATATAAAGTTAATCAATTTTTTAAGTTGAACGAAGTTTATTAGTATTACTTTTTAATATGTGAACGTGGTATTGTTTTTCAACTTTTAAAATGTCATAACGTGAAACTTACTCTGACTTTTATAAGTTAATAAAATTATCCAATCTATAAGATAAGTTCTAACTAAAAATAGCTTTGACCAAGTTAATCTAGGTTGACTTTGAAAGCATTGGTTCGAATTTGTTAAATATCAAATTAAATTATTTGTGTCGAGTTTTTAAATATATAAAACAAATTAAATTAATACAATTCAGATTTTTTTTTTGAATTTTTGAGTTTTTTCAGATTTCTCAAAATTTTGGTTTTTTTTCCCAGTTTTTTCATAAAGTATTCATAAAACATATAATTAACTTGTACTTCAAATATTTTTTTATTCCTATCATAATACAAATATCTAGAGATGTAAATATGATATGAGTGATGATACTAAAATATTCAACAAAAAATAATAATGTGATAGCATAAAATAAATATTGCAAAAATGAAAATGGCCATAATTATTTTGGAGTACCTAAAATAAGTATAATAATTACTTTACTAATTACATCAGTTTACATCAGTAAACATTAAAAAAATTAAAATTAGATTATATATTTTAATTATCTAAATTAACATAAAACAAAATAATAAATATTCATTATTATTAATTCTTATATAAAATGTTAGTTATAAATAAATACTTTATCGCAAAATCATTTATTTGTTACCAAAAACAAGCCAATATTTACATTGTGGATGTAAAATCAGCTGTAAAAAAAGTCTATGCTACTGATAAGAGGATTTATATTATTGTAATAAATCTTGGCCATTTCTCAAAGTACTATAGTAAATAAGGCATAAGAATAATTGTAACAATATAATATAAGTTAAGTGGTTGAAAATGGAAAAAATGTCCAATAATGTTTGAAATGTCACATTACCTTTAATTTTCCACTATGTCCATATAAAAAGTCCATGCCAATTAATATGAAGTGATTTACAAAAATGACTTTTCATAAGGCATGGATTTGAATTATTCATCATAAAAATATATTGTTCATCGAATATAAGTTATGAGGCAATTTTCACATGTAACCATTTAAAAATATCTTAATTATACTTCATAATTATAGTTTGGGTAATTACATTTCATAACTATAGTTATAACAATGTTTATATGATTCGCGCAACATTTGTATACGTTTGTATAATTCGCTATACAATTCGTTATTTTTGTATAACGTTTGTATATTTTACTATACAATTCGTGCACAATATTTGTATAATTCGCTATACAATTCACTGTGTTTATATATTTCGGTATACAATTTGATTCGCGCACAATTTTTGTATGATTGCGCACAATATTTGTATAATTCGTGCGAATTATACAAAATTCAAACTGTAGTTATAGCTAGATATTTGTCATGAGCCGTAATTAATTCAAACTATAACTATTTAACTAATTAACTAGTATGTGTTTATTTATCCCTGTAATTTTTCCTAAATTAACTTTGTTTATGAGTTAGGTAGGAGTTAGAATCATTATGATATAGTGACATTATGATATAGTGAACTTGCTTGATTAATTACTATATACTATATGAAAAATATATATCATTTTTAATGATTTACTAAGTGAGATTAAAAATACAAAACCACCCCTATGATTATTATTTTTTTACAAACATTTCTAGATCAATGTTGATGTCTTTGGATATTTATTTGATGTTTTGTAGTTATTGTAAGTTAATTATATCTTTTGCTGTTTCTCGATTTAGAAACTCCATTTGTCGTGCGTGGAAACAAAATTTAATATTTGATAGTATAAGTCAAACAAAAGCTTAATTGGAAAATAGAGATGTGTAGGATCCAAATATTATTAAAAATTAGGTCAATTTGTTTTTTTATCCTTGAAAATGATGTGTTAAAGAGATGTGTAATCAATTGACTAAAATAGTGCAAGAGTAATTAATCAATTGTCTAGCCTTGTAGTGCAAGTATAAAGACATCACCAAATAAATTAGTGCAAGACCACCGAAGAATATAGGGCAACAGATAAGATTGTTCTTTCTTTGATCAAAAATTTCGAGTTCGAGATTTAAAAATACAAAAATATTTTATATAAATGAGATTCTATGTAACACGAATTCAGATATAATTGAATTTTAATATCAATATCAAACACCAAATTCAGATATAATTGAATTTCAATATTAATATCAAACACTGATAAAAACCAAAAAGAATAGTTAGCTTACCCACCATCCCCCTTGAATTTTTCTGAAAATTCTTCATACACACGGTTCCTTCCTCAACATGGTCAATGCTATATTTCTCTGTGGTTTCTCACGGATATGATATTCATTTCTTCATTACATGGTACTTGAAAATAGACACCCTCTATCTCAATCCTACCAAAAATTTTGAATTTTCTATTAGTTACTTTGTACAAATTCATTTTGAGTTTTCTAATGGACTAATTAATTTTGTGTACCCGCTATGACCAAACCAAAGAAAACTCTTGGCAACTTTTTCAATTCATTCTTCTCAAACTCCAATAAAGGTAAGCAAACCTTAATCTTGATGCTTGATTATCTCTTATGTTTTTTGTTTTTTTAGAGCTGATTTTGTGTTTTTTTTTCTCTTGTTATGAATTGACCAATCAATGAAAAGGTAAAAGTGAGGAGGACTTGGAGAAAATTGCAGCACAAGAACAGAAGCAATTCCCTTTTGAAGTTCTTGTTTCTGCAACCAAAGATTTTCATCCTGATAGTAAGCTTGGTGAAGGTGGATTTGGGCCTGTTTTCAAGGTAAAGAGAATTTCAGCAAAATTGAGTCTTTTTGTGATTTGTGTATTGAAGAGATGAGGGTATTGAAGAGAAACTCTTAAATTTCTTGGAAAAATTGAATCTTTTTGTGATTTGGGTATGAACAGAAATTCAAGATTTCTTGGAAAAATTGAATCTTTTCTGATTTGGGTGTGACAGAAACTTAAGCTCACTTGAAAAATATTGAGTCTTTTTGTGATTCGGGTATGAACAAAAACACAAGATTTCTTGAAAAAACTTTGAGTTTTTGGTGATTTGAGTATGAATAGAAACTCAAGATTTCTTGAAAAATTGAGTCTTTTTTCTTCTTTATAGGGGCAATTGAGTGATGGGAGGCATATAGCTGTGAAGAAGCTTTCACATAGTTCAAGGCAAGGGATGAAGGAATTCAAGAATGAAGCTAAGTTGTTGGCTCGTGTACAACACAGAAATGTGGTGAATTTGTTAGGGTACTGTGTACATGGGGTAGAGAAGTTGCTTGTTTATGAATATGTTGCTAATGAGAGCCTTGACAAAATCCTTTTCAGTAAGTTTTGTTGCTAGTTCTTATCCTCTTAGATCTACTAACTGTTGTATGTGCTTTTAAAATGAAATGAAATGGCATTCACTAACAGGCATAGCTACGAGTTCTAGTTTATGCGTTTTTGAGTCGTAATTCTATTTTGTTTACTGAGTTTTGGATAGAGTATTAGTACATATTAGATGAATTTTTAAGTGCAAAAACAAGGTTTGAGCCAAAGTTACTGGGATCTGCTGAACTAGTAAGCATCGCTGTGGCTACGCCCTTGTTGTCACCACCCAAATATTAAAACAAATCGAACTGCAGATGGATGCTCTTGTCAGTCTTAAGATCTTAGAGTTCTGGAGATATTGGAAATATACTAAAGATGTCTTGTTTGATGATCTCTGTGTCAATCCGTGAAACTAGAGACCGTCACATTGTTCTGTATTCCTATGTTTTAGTCTAAGTTGCATGGACTCTTCACTTTTGATGCTGCACCCGTGTACGGTTCTCCAAAAATATAGTACTTCTGGAGAATCCGACATGCACCCGTTGGCATTTTTGAAGAGTTTGACCAACATAGGTTTTAGTTGCTTAACAAACTCTAGTTTCATTGTACCTTGAACTCTAGTTATGGGCCCTAATGTTTAAATTTTCTCTGGACATCCAGCAAGAAACTTGTAGCTGTTCTTTTAGTCGCCATTCTTTTTTGATAACTTTGGTGTTTAGGCCAGTATGCGTAATACTTGCATCCTCCTATCAGTACATGTATCATGTAACTGTGTTCACCAAGGCTTAGGTGGATTAAAAGAAATCACTTAGTTTTTTTTGTGTTTGCCTTTGCTAGGATGCGTACCGTATCCATTGTGTCCATTCTAGTACAGCCACAATTGGATGCAACTGGTGCTTGTTCGATTTTTGACGTTATGTTATTGAAACTCCTTGTACTCCTCAAGAATTCTGATGACCCTGAAAGATGTTTAGTAGTTTTAGAAGCAAGTGCTGACTCTAATATTTTTGTATCAGAATCTGCTGAGAGAGATGCACTCAGCTGGAAGCAACGGCATGACATAATTGTTGGCGTTGCTAGGGGGTTGCTGTACCTTCATGAAGGTTCACATACTTGCATTATCCACCGTGACATCAAAGCTAGCAATATCCTACTTGATGACAAATGGGTACCGAAGATTGCTGATTTTGGAATGGCTCGACTCTACCCTGAAGATCAAACACATGTTAACACCCGTGTAGCTGGTACTAAGTATGATTCTATTGAACCTTATAACCTGTGTTTAGTGATGGCTACGTAGAAATTTCGTTGAACAATATTTTGCAAAAATTTACTCCCTTCATGTTGCTAACAACTCTCTTTGATAATTTTACTTGGACGCAGTGGCTATATGGCGCCAGAGTATGTTATGTATGGACATCTATCAGTGAAGGCTGATGTATTCAGTTTCGGAGTTGTAGTTCTGGAGGTCATAAGTGGCCAGAAGAATTCAACCTTTAACAGGGATCCTGATTCTCGAAGCCTTCTTGAATGGGTAAGAACTTGATTTCTCTGTGCTACTTCAGTCTTGATATTCCGTGAAATTTCCGGATAACACAGAGAATAATCAGCACTCTCAATTCCTTCTTTCCTGTTGAATATAAAAGGAGAATCCTCAGAATCAATTTGAGATTTCTTTAAACGTGTTACGGAAAAAATAATATAGCTATATGGTAGAATTTATCAGTTCACCTATGATCTTGCGACAAAAATCAATATGACTCAGCAATATTACTTTGGTACTAGTTGATTTCGCTTTGTGTCAAAATATAAAATCAATGAGTTCGTTCTTCAGGGTTTGCCTTTTTCTACTTGTCGTGGTTCGTGGTTGCTAGAGATTTAGTGATTTTCCTTTGCATAGCAAAGGAAATCTATACTAGAACATTTAATGGAAATTACTTTTGTGTTGTGAACTAGCAGGTGTAACAACTACTATAAACCATGGAAAAATTCTCAAATAGTTAAATCTAGTGTTAATTTCAAGTTCTAATGAAATCACATTATTAACTACTAGAAAACTAAGATCAAAATATTCTTTTATCGATGTCGAGGGTGCAAAGCATAATCAAATTGGTTGTTGGAGGGAAAAGGATGTTATATATAAGGTGGTAGGGGTACTCTTAGGTGTGAGGCTTTTTGGAGGAAACTATGTGACTGTGACCCTAAGTGGATAGTATCAGTCCATGTAAAGGTTTTTCTTTTAGGCCGACTTAGCCTAAAAGCAGGTAATAGAGCCAATTATTTGACAGGTTCAGTACAGAGATATTGGTCGTTGGAAATGCACAAGGAAAAGAACTATCAGTCGGTGGTGATAGACATACGGTATTAGGTTCAGTGAGCCTGCCGTTCTTGCATTGATCATGATGCACAAAGTTCGAGAGAAGATTTGTGGAGGTGCGAACAAAGTCTCATATTGGTAGCTGAAGTAGAAATATAGCAACTACATATTAGGTGTTGGGGTGGTCTTCAATGGTGTGGGGTGGAGGGGTTGTAAAAACGTGCATCCGTGACCTAAACAACAGTATCAGACCATGTTAAGAGTGTCTTCAGGCGAGATTAACCTTTACTTTGTACAAGATGGTGAGCATGATTAATCCGTGTGATCAAATAATTGTGCTACGCTCGACTTGTTAAGTAAAACATAAAAAAAAAAAAAAAAAGAGATAATATTTCCTACGTATACATGGTAGTTCTCATAAGCAACGCAATCACAATCATTTTACCTCTACCCGAGCAAAAACTTGGTTATCGTTTATGATGACTGATTTTTGTTATGGCTGCAGGCATACAAGCTTTACAAGAAGGGCCGGAGCTGGGAGATTATGGACCCTGCACTGGCACAATCGGGTATCCCTGATGAGATAGCAATGTACATAAAGATTGGCTTATTATGCACTCAATCGGATCCATCACTACGTCCAACCATGCAACAAGTTGTGGTGATGCTGTCAAAGAGTCCTGGATCTCTTGATAAAGAACCAACAAGACCTGGATATCCCGGTTCAAGAATTAGATCTCACAGACCAGGTGGTGGTACGTCTCATACAGCTGGAACCTCGGGTGTATCCAAAACTTCTACATTCAGCTCCTCGTCTAGTAGCAACACTGTTACTGCAACTGCAAGTTCATCCACACCTACAAGGCGGAGATCAGACCCTCATGGAAAACGTCCTGTGAGAGATTAGGCGCGTTGTTGTTGGAGATTTTTCTTATTCTTTTTGTGTATACATTCAATTTTTGTAGCATGTAAATTGGTTACAGATAGAGATCAATGAGTATGAGTAATCTTACTGACAGAACATGTAAAAAAGTCTTATGTATTAACGAAATAAAACTATGTTAAAACTTAGATCGAAGGAGATACTTTTCATTTGGTCATGCGAGATGAAATTATGATTTGAAATTATATGAGATGAAGTTGAAGTTTTATTTGAACATGAAATTTGAATTTTTAAGTTTTATTGTTTGCTTATAAATATAAAACCCCATAAGTTGTGAAAGTGGTCAAAATTACTCTAATTCTTTATACAATCTTATCAAATAAACAAAAGTATAATACACTGTCACAAAGTTATTCTAAATATATATATAACATTTATTAATCGAACTTGAGTTCAACAAAAAACTTAAAATTGAACGTGAGTGCAATATGATACTCTAAGCATGCATTTTTTGAAAAGTACAACATTTGTTGGTCTAATTTTAGTTGAATAAACAAGTAAAATAGAACCTTTTTTTTTTTTAACTAATGGGTCATTTTTTGTATTTAAAAAATGTGAAATCAGCAACAACATATCCAGTGAAATCTCACAGGTGAGTCTGAGGAAGATAGAATATATGCAGACCTTACTACTACCTCATGGAGATAGAGAGGTCATTTCTGAAAGACCTCCATTTTAAATGTATCAGAGTACAAGAAGGATAAAAGAAGAAAAAAGATAGAAATAACATAAGCAACCAAAACGAAAAGCAATGTAAATTTTACAAGAAAAGAATATCAGAAAATTATATAGAATGCCCACTGTATGACAATAAAATTCGTGTCTTAGAAAATATTATTCAAGGAACGAAAAATATTACAACAATTGTAGTATTTTATTTCAAGAAGTGAGTTCTACAATCTCTATGAATCCTCTGATTCGCCTTTCCAAATATAAATTCAAGGGCTCTTCAGTTTGTTCTTGAATCTTGAAAACTTGATAGATTTGATCTTGACTTGTACTTGAATTCAAGGGCTTTTGGGTTTGATCTTGAATTCGGTGGTCTTGATCTTAATTAAATGATTTGATAAACTTAAACTTGATATGATCTTGTTCTTGAACTTAATCTTGACTTGTACTTGAATCCAAGGGCTTTTGGGCTTGTTCTTGAATCTGGTGGTCTTGATCTTGATGCGTTCTTGAACTTGATTTTGATTTCAAATCATGATTTCAATGTAAAAATATAAAACATAACTCATGAGTTTATATTTTATGTATATACATATCCGTCAGTTTAACTTTTGAAGAAAAAAAACTCATATTCAGAGTAAAATAATTGATTGTACCATGTGAAAGAATTATACGAATTAAAGAATAGTCAGATACTCAATGTTTATAGAATTATGTGAATTTGAAAGTTTTCATTCACAAACGTTTCTTCATAAAAAGAATATGAAGATGTATGATTTATTAATGTGTTACCTTGACATATTTTGATATCTTAGTTATAATCAGAGTTCGCTCGTTTGATAAAACAATATAAGAATTGAATTTTTTTTATAATATTTATAATTTATAAAAAATTTATGTTTGAAAAAACATTAACTTAAAAAAAATTTAAATTACATATTTAAATAAAATTTCAAATCATCAATACATATCAACTTTTTGAGAAAACAAACATATTTTTTTAAAAAAAATTGGTCGTACAAATTTATTTCTCTAAATTTAAATTTAGTCAAATTTTAATGCGACTAAAAATGAAAAAAAGAAAAACTTCTTATTGGGCATATAATGGTTGTGGGACCCGGTTTCCCAACTTTTGGGCGGTTCAATTAGTTCATTTCTCGAAGAAAACATGTAGGCCCCACAGTTCCGCATTCTCATGACTTGATCTTGTAACTGAAAATCTGCTGCTTGTTGGGACACAATAACAACCAAGTTCCCTCACCATTTTTTTCATCATTTACCTGAAAAGTGACACGTGCCAATTTGCACATTTGATTAAGGTAATTATTTAAATCTATTTTTAAGGTCTGAATTATAATCACTAGTGACAATTTTTACTATTGATCATTCGTATCTATCATTAAAATTTTCATCATTATTATCACCAGCTACAAATAATAATCATGGTTCATCACTATTGTCAATCAATATACTGTAAGGTACTATTAACAATTATTATTTTAAATCGATAGTTAAAATCATCATCATCATCAATTATCATATAAAAAATTAAAAATATATTTTAGATAATTGGTATTCATATTTTAGTGCAATATCTTAATATTCAGATTCAGATAATTTAAAGAATCACTTTTTATTTTTTAGGAGCAAATGAATCTCTTATACCAAGTCAAAAATACCAGGAACCCAAGGAAAAATGTGATTGCCTAACAGTATTTTGTTGTACTCTAGTTTGATGTAAAGATATTTAATTGGATATTATTAAGTTATAAAAAAACCTAAAGATATTTATGATTTTAATATGGGATTACTATTAATTGCGGGTAAAATTGTGTCATTAAAGATAAATAAGTTAAATTTATTTGGTCTTAAATATAACAAAATAATTAAAATTAAAAATGCAGTATAAAAAACAAGGGAATAAAAAATATATCATGAGTTCATGAGCTTAAAGAATAATCATGAATTAAAATTAAAATAACTATTAATTATGTATTTAGACATAATATTTATTATAAAATGATTATTTATTAAATTTTAACAAAAAATTTAATAGTTCAAATATTCGATTATGCGCCTATTACTTATATAGTGGATAATTTATTGAATAGAGTTTTAGCTTATATATTGATAATTAAATTGTTGTTTTTTATAAAAAGAAAATTATTTGTTCACATTATAAGATGGAATTGGATAAGTTATTTGTATGATTATAGCATAAGAATAAATATAATTTATCTTGATTATGAAAATGATGTAGTTCCAACTTCTCGTGCTAGTATATTTTATATGTATTGAATGAGACAGAGTAAAGATAGTTATTTTAGATTAACTGATAAAATATATTAGTAAACTGTTAAATATATTTATGTTTTCAATCATGATATAACTATTACTACCATTTGTTAATTATCCTTTTGATTTATCAAAATGCGGGATCCTTGGATAGGTCAATATGGTTGATAGATTGGATTATAATAATATATATTGATGAAATAATTAGTTAATTGATGGAATCTATGCCTCGACATAGACATTGATGATACACTTTTTTGAGAAGTTTAGACGTTTTTCATTGTGTCAAATCTTCCAAGTAGATTTATGAGTTCAACGAATGAAATAAGTTAAGCAATGGTCTAAAAAATAATTCTTAATTTAACTTCATCAGTAATTTGTTTATTGATCAATATATATGATTTTACCATGAAGAATTAATTCAGTGTTCAATAAGAAACTTTGAAATATAAATGAAGAAATGCAATTACGTATTTCTAGTGAAATGATTTATAATTGATTATCATAACAAAAATTCAAATTAATTATTTGAATTATCTCCGTATAATAGAAAGTCTCAATAATTAATTTCATGGTCACTAGAATTCCCATATTTAACTAGAACAAGAGGTCATTTGGTTTGAATATACGTTGTGATTGGATAAATTATATTGGGATTAGTAATGATGGGATAAGTTATGTTGACGTTATACTTTATTGAGTGTTTGGTTTGTTGGATAAATTTTAAAAATATTATGCTTGTTTACAATAATATTCTTCACTTTATTAATTTTTAATGTATTTTGTTTGCTAACTTTAGTTATTCAATATTCGTTTTTAAAATAAATCTCTCATCTTATTTAGTTTAAATATTTTTATGTGTGTATTTTCATAATAATATCACATTTAAAATAGTTTTTTTAAAAAAAATTTAATTTACAAATAGAACTTGTATTTTAAAGTTTGTTAAAGTAAAAAATGATTTATGAAAATCTAAAATATAATAATTAGTGTGTAATTTTTTAATGGAAAAATATGAATTAGTATTATAAAAAAAAAGGAGTGAAGGTTTTGAATATTATTATATAATGTATTAAAAATAAGTAAATATACAAAGTGAGTTATAGAAAGAGTGTACAAGGATATTATTGTCATTGACTCTTTTTATCCCAAGATAATTTATCCCTGGATTAGTATACAACCCATTAAAAGGGATAACTTATCTCCATACTATTTATTAGTCCTGGGATAAATTATCCCGCCTTTGCCAACCAAACAGTCGTTTAAAGTCTACAAAACTTTTATCCCGAATTATTTCTCTTTGTACTTTACACCAAACGACCCCTAAATCCTATTTCCTAGGAAAAAGAACATGTATTTCTTGTTCAAGGAAACAACTTGTCCTCTAGGTTATCTTTTTTGGACTAGGAAAAAGTACCTATACGTGGGTTCTTCTAACCTAGAAAATAAGTGAGTTTTCTATACAATAACTCACTGATGTATTGAGATAGTTCTATTGTGAACTTAGAATCACTATAAAAGATCGTAGAACTAGAGTCCAACTCATTTCAAGATATATTTGCTCATAAATATTTAAATTTTGAACCATACAAATATTTAAGAATTGTTTTGAATCACAAATTTAAAAAATTCTTCTTTTTAAATATCGTATCAAATTAAATAATGTCATATAAAATAAAATGAGGAGAATATATTTATTAAAATTCAAAATTCATAAGCCTAGAATTTTAGAAGTTATAAGTCCAATTAGCAAATGATTATACAAGTGTGTATATAAAGTTAAAATTAGTTGTGAATTAATTAATAACATATCCCGACAAACACAGCCATGTCATCAATCCGCGTGAAACAAGTTTCATTTGATCTGAAATTATATCTTGGCCGTCCATTTAGATGTCCAAAATGAATCCCCAACTGTACGATCATTCTCCCAATGCTCCTCTTCTTTTTCATCTCACCCATTTAAATCCCTCTTCTTCCTCTCCAAATTTTCCTCAGATTTCGCTTTCTCTGTAAGATTTTTTTTTTCTGTTAAAAGTTCATAAAACAATGGCTACTGAAGAAGTAAATGATAACCCAAGTCTTATTCAGACTCAATCTTCAGCTCCTTCAACTCTGCCTTCTTACCCTGATGTAAGTAGTAATAATCTCAACAATTTTTTTTGTTTGGATGGGGGGTGGGGGTGGGGATTGGTGTCATTTTGTGTGTTTATGGGTTGTTGGAAATAGTCCCTGGTAAAAATGTAAGATAAGTTTGTATATACAATAAATTTTTATGGTCGAATTTTCCTGTGTATTATATGAATTATAGTGCATCAGGCTTATCTTTTTTTCTCTAATGTTTTGGTGCCAATTTTGTGAAAAATTTGGTAATTTGAAGTTTCTTAAAGTTGAGCTTGGCAATTTCCTTTGTTCGTTTTAATTGTTCTGTATTTAGTAATTTTTACTATTGAATGATTTTTGAGCTAATCTTTCGATCTTTACGAGTTAGTAGTAAATTTTCTGTACATTTTACCTTCTTTGAATCTAACTTGCGAGATTCTATGTTGAATTTTTTGGAAACAACCTAGCTCTGTGTATATTGTCCCTCCTTAGTCGATTTGTTGTTGTTGAAGTTGACAATTTTTTTGAGTTTTTCTTTCAAATTCTTTTTGGGTTTGGGGATTTTTGTTTCCCATTTTGCTATTTATCTTTTGGGTGTTTATAGGTTGTGATAGATTTTTAATTTGGTAACCTTTTTTTTTTTTTTTTTTTTTTTTTTTTTTTTTTTTATATTTTTGGTAATTTTTTATGTTTTGGATTTCTAGATGATAATGGCAGCCATAGAAGCTTTGAATGAAGAAGATGGATCAAATAAATCATCAATTGCAAGGCAAATTGAAGGGACTTATGGTACACTACCACCAGCACATGGTACACTCCTTGCACATCACCTGAACAAAATGAAGCAAACTGGACAGTTAATAATGGTGAAGAACAATTACCTGAAGCCTGACCCAAACGCGCCGCCGCGCCGTGGACGGGGACGTCCTCCGAAGCCGAAAGCTCCAGTTCCGGCTGGGTACGTTCCACCTCCGCCTAGACCACGTGGACGGCCGCCAAAGGAGCGTGATCCAAACGCGCCTGTTACAGTACCTATGAAGAAGACGGCGAGTTCTGGTGGAAGTGGAAAGAAACGTGGAAGGCCAAGGAAGTACCCGATGACGATTCCGATGGAAGCGACGGCGCCGGCGACGGTGGTGCCACTGGCTCCCCAGCCAAGTGGTGCTCCTAGAGGAAGAGGAAGGCCGCCGAAAGTGAAGACTCCGGTAGCTGCAACTGTAGGGGCTTAATTGAAGAGGAAAAGTTAGTTTAGGGACTAGTATGGCAAAAAGCTAACTGTTGGCTTTTTTTCTATTTTTCTTTTTTAATTTAATGTTTTAGTCCCTGTAGTTTTGTTTAATTTCTTTATTAGGCTAAAAGTTGTGTGATTGGTGAGTGATTTTTATGTTGTAATTGAGCCAATGTAAATGCAAATTGAGACTTGTATTTTTAAAAATAATTGAGAAAGTTACTGTTTCCTATCTACTTTTTTTTTAAAAAAAATTAATATTTTTAATTTTACTTTTTTCTTTTACTTTTGCTTTTTTGTATGTTTGATTAAAAAGTGGGAACACTCATTGTACTCATATAAAGAAAGGACAATAGATAAATAAATTGGAAAAAGACATAACCTTTAAATTTATGAAAAAGGGCCAAGTATATTTCTATACTATTTAAAATAGATTAAATATACTTATCGTTATATTTTTGGATTAAATATATTCCTCCCTTCCATTATATTTTTTGACACGTGGATGGTTTGGAACACATTTGACTTAAACTATACCTAGTTGTGAGTTAAGCATCTATGAAAGAACACAATTTTCACTCTAGATGTGTCATTCAATCAATGTTAAAAAGTATAATGGAGGGATATACTCAATCCAAAAATATTTTTAGATCAAAGTATAAATGAATAGTATATTTATTCATTTCACATTGTTTTAGGGCATTTTTGACCCTTTAGAGTGAAAACACTTTATCCTCAACTAAGGACAAATGAAGATACTCTTTATTCCTTATTATGGAGACCAAGTATGAGTGTTGTGTTGAGCAATGCTTAATCTCGAATCATTAAGTAGAGTGTATAAGAACAATATTGAATAAGATGTACAAGTTATGTTGGACTATTTATTATCCATTGTTAGGTATTGTCCTTCGATAGAGTATATAAAAATCATACGTTTGAATAAGATATATAACTAATACATATATTAGTTACACAGCCAAAAAAATCCTCTCAAATAAAGGATTAAATAGTAGCATACTTAATACATATATTATTTTTCTAATACTAACTTATTAGCCAACCAAACATCTATGTCATTGTACTAGCCAAACTCCTGAATTTTGCCTCTAGAGAACTTTTTGAGATAGTACAATGTTTATTAGACTTGTATAAGAGACTAGAAAGAATCTCCAAATTTCACTATATAACTAGTGATTCTGGCCTAGTAACATTCAAGTAGACACCTATAAATTCTTTGATAATGATTTGGATATATCTTTTAAAAATTCTCTTGTAGAAGTATTAAAATGGTGTTCAAACTTAATTTCATGATGTTTTCATTGGTTTAGCCAATTTAAAAAAAATGAAAAAGAAAATTACAAAATAAGGAATAGAACCCTCGCTAACAAAGTAAAAGTTTAAACGGTCAATATTAAAAAAATATTTGTATCTTGAATCATTTGAAAATCTTCTAATGTTACATAGATCATCTATATATTCCATTCTACACATTGACAATTTTATCATCAATCTTTCTAGTAAAAAGTAAGCAATCTAGTTTTGCTTTGCTTGAAACCTGAATCAACCAAGTTGTCAACTTATGTGGCATCCTTCTGATTTTGAGATTTAAACAAATTTATTGTATATTTTCTTCGTTCATATTTACTTGTTCATTATACTAAAAATAAATATTCAATAATACTTGTTAATTTATAGAATTAAGAGATAATTTTACACTTAATTTCTAATTTAACTTTATCATTAATTGTAGTCATTTTTTAATTATATTTTTAAGACACTAAATATTCAAAAAGTAGTTTGGTAAAATTACCCCTATCTTTACTTCTTCGTAATCTCTATGCCAAGTTAATAGTGGACAACTATTGTTGGACGAAGAGAGTAATACTTTTTGCTATTGTTAAACATATAAATCTTTTTTTTTAAAATATTGAAGATTCCATATCCAAATTTACTGTCAAACTTAAATTATTTGGCTTTCAAAATTTCATATATCACATTAATTAAAATCGATGGAGTAGTAACTAGATGGCCCATGAGAATGGGCCATAATTTTCTTGGTCCATAAGTCATGAAAATGGTTGGCCCAATTGAATTAGGCTGGGCCGCATCAGTTTTTATCAAACAAGCCCAATTAAGTTTTTAGCTTCATTACTTAGATCCGTTTGCGCATGTGAAATGAAATCATGATTTGACATTATAATCTGAAATCATATGAGATGAGGTCGAAGTTCTGTTTGGATATGCAATTTAAATTTCTAGGTTGCATTTTTTGTTATAAACATAAAGACTTCATAAGTTATAAAAACTATCAACATTGTCCTAATTCTTTATACAATCTTACCAAATAAACAAAAATTCATAACAAAGAAAATTAAAAGAAATAAATAAGAAACAATTAAAAGAAAATTATTAAACTCTAAATTAGTAGAAAATATATATTCTTTGTGATACTCCGTCAGTATATTGATAGCGCATCGATATCATATAGGATTGAGTTAATCCTTTATAATACTCCGTCGCTATATTAATACCATATCAATATCATATAGTATTTGATTCTTTTTTTAAGAAAAAAAATATTAAAATCACAATCTTATTTATTAAATTCTAAATTAATATATTCTTTGAGATACTATGTCGGTATATTGATACCATATGGGTATCATATAAGACTGAGCTTAATCATCTATGATACTTTATTAGTATATTGATACCCTATCGGTATCATATAGTTTTTATTTTTTTAGGAAATAAATAAGAAATAATTAAGAGAAAATGATTAAAGTTACAATCTTATTTATTAAACTCTAAATTAATATATTTTTTGTGATACTTCATCGATATATTGATACCGTATCAGTATTATATAGAAGTAAGTTTAATCTTATATGATACTTTATCAATATATTAATATCATATAAAGTGGACACTGACTCAAATTTTAATAGTAGAATTTGAATGTGTAGAATTTGATTGCCCAAAGTAAGGGATATATGAGAAATACTAAGAAAAAGAAATCAGACCAAAATCTAAAACACACGGAATTGGAAGTTTCTCAGAAATAACTTTGAACCGTCAAACTTGACTTGTTTTTTGGGTAGATTTAAAATAGTTTTTAACGTTTGATTTGGGCATTTGGTCATTTATCTCTATCAAAAATTAATATTTTTAGTTTTCATCAAATATTTAACAAATTTTATCGACAACAAAATTATGAAAAAGAAATTTTAATTTTTTACAGGACATTAAATGTAAATAAAAATAAGGAAGAAATTATTTTTTTCATATTTCTTGTCAAATCTAACTGACAAAGTTAAAGGCAAGTCTGGTGCTCTAAAATTCTTGCGATGCGTAGGATTTTGGAGAAGAGCTCGACCACAAGGGTCTATTATACGCAATTTTATATTGCATTTCTGATCGAGATTATTTCCAAGACTTGGACCTGTGACCTCTTGATCACATAGCAATAATTTTACCAGTTACTCCAACGCTCTCCTTCATCAGACTGACAAAGTTATCCATTAAAAAAAATTAACTTAATCAAAAGTTATTAATTTTATGGATTATTTTAAATCTACTCTCAACACAAACCAATTTTGTCATTTTCTCCGAATATGACTAAGCTAGAACCTTTTTTTTTTTAACATAATTCTGAAAAAGCTCATTAAATAATTGACATAGTCAAAAATTTATGAATTTTAAGGATTATTTTAAATCTAGCCCCTCAAACACCATGAGACCAATTTTGTCATTTTACCATACTATAGTTCTATATATTAAGTCAAAAGTCTTATGAAAATATCATCACTTTGTCACTTATCCCTTCCATCTTCTTTTCTTCAATTATCATCATGAAATCTTCAACAAGTTCAAGTGATCAATACCAGAAATTTTCATCTTCCTTCGGCGACGATTCGTCGCCGATGGACGTTAAGGTGAGTCCGGAAACTCCGTTTTACGTAGAGACCTTGGATCCACAACCAGCCATGTATAGAAAAAAGAAATATGATGTACCATGGTCAACTGGACTATGTGACTGTATGTCTGATCCAAAAAATTGTAAGTCTTCCTTCTTATGAAAATGTTTGATTTTTCGAGGTCTCGTTATTCACTTTTAATTGTCATATTTTGTACGTTCTTCAGAAATAATATTTAGTATGAGTGTCCTATCAATAATTCGTGTTGATTGATGTATAATCTAGATCTTGAAAAATACTTTAGTGAATAATTAACTAATTTTAATATTAGATGAAATGGGAAAAAAGAAACAACTGCATTTTCTTGATTGGTTAAAAATAACAAGATAAGCAAACTTTATTCCGTTCCGAAATGAAAGTCATCCAAAAGTTATATATAAATCATTCATCCAAATAAAACACACTTCCTCCATAAAGAGAGTAAAAGCACATAATTCAGTTAATTAAAATTAAATATATTTAATTAAATAATACAAGAACTAAAATTATTTATTTATTTTATCAGGTTGCATTACATTCTGGTGCCCATGCATCACTTTTGGAAAGGTTGCTGAGATTATTGACAAGGGTTCTAACTGTAAGTATAATTTTATTTCTTTTTTTGCTGATTTTATTATGTTTAAATAATTAGCTCACTTTTATTTGAAGATAGAAAGAAGAAGAAATAAGCAACTTGAAAAATTTCAGTAGTCCAATTAATTAATTATTTGAATTTTAATTTTGTTGATGAAAGTTCGATTTCACACCTTGTAATTACCTTTTTCGGTTTTCCCCCAAATTATTGTTCTTTAAAAAAAATATGTTGACCAAGTCATTGAATAATACTTAGGATATAATCATTTAAATTTGAGTTGATGAATGGCCACCTATGCATTAATTCACTTCATTTGACCTTTAAAAATTAGCTTTTTTAAATGTTGTGTTGATTTAGGTTGAATATGTAATTCTAATAGTGTTAAATAGATATGTGATTATATAATAATAACTATGATTTTGTCCAAATAAGTGAAAAGTCAGCGATATGAATCCTCATTTCTTCATTGATATAGTTGGCATTAACTTATTTGAAATTAACACATAATTTTATTTAAGATTTTTTTTGTACTGCTTATATTTGATAATAAAACATATTATACAAACACAGATAAAGAAACTAAAACTTGATAAGAGTTCGATGAGCTTGACTATACTATTATCTTTATTTACTGCTTGTTACTGGTTATTCTAGGTTGAATAAGTCTCCGCATTTTTGGAGCACATTTAAGATAGTTGTCAACTTCAGTTAGTTCTAGATAATGTGCAGATAGTTGCCTAAACTTAGGTCCTTTCTGCACTTTAGGTTCAGTTAGTTATACATTTTATACTTAAAGGCTTGCTGCCAGAATTAATAGAATCATCTTTTAACCTTCTCATTTGAATCTTTATATGGTATCAGAGCTTTATAAGTTTCATCGAGTTAGATCCATTTCATTCTTTTAAAACTTTTTGACCTTCTCATCTGAATTTTTATATATACTATCCATATTTAATCCTTCTTTACACAGTCCGTCTCAGCATAACGTCAATAATATCTCATTTATTAATTCAGTCAAATCACTC
This sequence comes from Solanum virginianum, assembly GCA_000787875.1. Lineage (NCBI taxonomy): Eukaryota > Viridiplantae > Streptophyta > Magnoliopsida > Solanales > Solanaceae > Solanum > Solanum virginianum. The sequence goes on along the minus strand of DF358849.1, from coordinate 10,166 downwards.
ATTTAACACCCCCCAATAAAATAGTGAATTTGTCTTACTTATTAATCTTCTTTCTTCAAAAATTACATAATTATAATTTTTTTTATTTTATGCAGCTTGTGGAGTAAATGGAGCACTTTATGCAATAATAATATGTGTGACTGGTTGCCCATGTTTTTACTCTTGTTTTTATCGTTCCAAAATGAGACAACAATATTTATTGAAAGAAAGTCCTTGTGGAGATTGTTTGGTTCATTGCTTTTGTGAATGTTGTGCATTGTGCCAAGAATATAGGGAGCTCAAAAATAGAGGAGTTGACATGTCCATTGGTAAGGAAAAAAATAATTTTATTTCATATCTAGTATTTTCTGCTTTTGAAAACAACCTTTTTATCTCTATGAGGTAATGGTAAGGTCTGCATATATTTTACCCTTCCAGATCTCACTTGTAAAATTTCACTGGATATATTATTGTTGTTGTCGTGTTTAACAAAATTAGAGCAACAATTTTTGCAGGATGGCATGGAAATGTGGAGAGGCAAAATCGTGGAGTTATTATACCACCAACACTTGAAGGTGGAATGAATAGATAAGGAATAAAGGGGTTGTGAAAAATGATGATGTCGGAGCAATAACTGCTATAAAGTAAAAGATGCGTTAGAACATGTATAATTATGTACATGTTAATTATTGTTAGTGGCTATATAATGCCATTGTACGCATCCAAGTATCTTGTTGATTTTACTTTTCGAGGGACAAGTCTGGTACACTAAAGCTCCCCGACCTCATGAAAAGTCTATTGCATTTATGTCAAAGATATATGAATCTTTGTTCATCCACACCTGGTCAATTCACCAGTTCTCACTAACTTACTCATTAAATACCGGGTTGAACAAGGTAGCTGGTCCCTTACTAGCAAGAATATCTTTATGCAAATATCCCCATTTGAGACAAAGGAATTCAACTTGAGAAGGAAAAGAATGATTCTACCCTAAGATAATTACAGCAATCATCAACAAGCCTTTCTCTGTCTCAACTGCACCAAGGAATGAATCCAGAGAACTAACCTCCATCCAAGTTCCTGTCTCGATCGAGGAACAAAATTGTGAGCCCTGTTCATGATTCACATTATGCTACAACAAAGCTGCAGTCCAGAGTGTCAACAAACCGATAATTAGAGAGCTAAAGAAAGTATGAACGTCGTGGGAATATTGTGAATGACAGCCAGATGTTGAGTCTGATGATGGAGCAACAGAGGAGCTATTCCTGGAGGTGCCATTTCTCCCTCCACTAGATGAATAATGAAAAGAAACAAGTCATAAGTAATCGTTTTGGGAAATGAGACTATGTTAATCAACAGAAATGACTAATTAGTACCTTCCTGGATATATACAAGAACCATGACCTGCAACAGGAAAACAAATATTACAACATTGTCCTCGAAATATCAGCCAGCGACATTTGTGCATATTACTCTTGAACAAGTACAAATCAGTGTGTTGTAATAGAATAAAAGTAGCCACTGTGATCAGAATTCGAGGGGGAAAATAAAGTATTTATCAACGTTCAATCTTTCAAACACCATCTCAACTGTATAAAGGTTTTCTTGTTGAGGTCCATAACACTCTACCATGTGTATATGTATGTGCATTGTACATGGAAGAAATACATCTTTGCATCCATACTTGAGGAGGGTGGTGTGTGCGCAACCTTATCCCTATCTTGTGAATATAGAGAGATTGTTTCCAGTAGACCCTCGGAAACATGTAAAGGAAATACAGTAGTGAAAGAAGCCATGCTGAAAACAATTAAGAGAATTGGAAAAGACACTTGTGATGTTGTATCTTAGGTTCAAATATTCGAGTCAGCAAATTCATTTAACATATGACCATTTGCAAAAAAAAAAAAAAATGCACACGTAGTTTTGACAACTTACTAGGATCAGTAGTAGTGACTTTAGCAACCCCATTGAAGTTGCAAGTTCCATCAGCCATGCCCATCTTGCGATAATACGCATCAAAAGCATATGATGCATGAGCAAACACAGTATTTGGGTCGTAGCAAGGGTTATCTTGCAACAAAGGAGTACAGTCGACTTTCCCCGGTCCACAAGCCCAATCCAGTGCAGCTTGCACCATTTTTTTATCTGCATTTTCCTTTGCAACACAATAGGTTTGGTTTGTAGTATCATTTGCCAACACCGTTCCAGATCCTGTCAAATGCATGATATAAACTGGCACTCCATTCGAATCGAAAAGCCCCCAGTTCTTCTCGGATATAGAACCAGGTCTGAGATCTTCATTGTAAAGCTCATAAATGTATGTACTAACTGCAACCCCAGGATGTTTGGGAGTTCCGGTGTTGTTAAGAACATGCCTAATCAAGTTACTATTATAAGTATTAGCATTGTCAAGAGTGGCATCTGGCTCAGAGGAATCACCCTTGGATGGCCAACCAGTCTCCGTCACTACAACGGGAATTTTAGTGAAGTTCAAGTAGAGCATAGAAAAATATGCTGCATCAACAACGGCATCAAATACATTAGTATAGTGGAGGAGTGTGTTAGAATCAACAGCCTCCTTATTAGGTGGAAGCGGTCGAAAGAGAGCATAGTCCAACGCAATCACACCATTGGATTTCATATAATCATAGTATGGGTATACGTTGAGCATGAGATAGGACTCCGTGTCCTGCAAAAACTTGAGCAATGGAATCATGACAGGATCCAACGATCGATTGAAGAAAGCTTGTGAGGGTGGAAATGAGTCAAGGATGATAAAAGATGAATGAGGTGTGGAGACTTTTATCTTAGTGTCGAGATTAGCAGCAACAAGGGCAGAGTGAATAAACTTCATGGCAGAGACCAAGAGAGGAGCAGCATTAGGAAGAGTGGTAAGGACTTCAGAACCAATGGCGATGGCTGTGATGTTGGTGGCAGGAACATGAGAGAGGATATTCCGGGAAACCCAATTGGCAGCAGTGGCGTTCGACTGACCAATTCCTAAGAGCTGATCATTTGGTACAGAAACAGTGACGCGGATTTCAGTATGAGCAAGTGCAAGTAGCATAGCTTGGTCAGCATCAAATAGCCGGACATGCCGAATTTGCTGTGCTTTGAGGAGAGCCACGACCTGAGCTGGACTGGGCATGTCTGAGACATCGGTTCCAATGTTTACACCAACAAAAGCCTCTGAGAGAAAGAAAAAGATTAAATAGTATTTATTTAAGCAGCTCTCAGTAAAACCAGAAGAAATGATTTCCCAATCAACCACTAGTGGAACAACTAAGTTGAAGTACTTAAAATCAAGGCTTATTGCACAGAAAAATGCGTAAATCTGATTGAAATGAAAATGAGAGAAGAATAATCAAGTTCTGTAAATTCTACAATTTAGATTATCTACAAGCCACAACAGTCACAGCCAACAATAACAACAAACCCAGTATAATCTCACAGATGGCGTCTGGGGAGAATAGAGTGTACGTAAACCTTACCCCTGCCCTGAGAAGATAGAGAGGTTCTTTCCCATAGACCCTCGGCTCAAAGAACGATGAAAAGAGGCACTAGCAACAAGAGAAAACAACAAAAAGGTGATAGGATAACTGAGGTCATGCAGTAAGAGAAATCTAAAAATAATGAAAACAGTTACGACCCTCAGTTAAAATTTATTTACAACAAAACAACATAAGTCTGGAAACCGCATTAGTATTTCACGGACTTGATAAACATCATAACTGTCATCATTCACATCAAATAAATGTATCAGCTGTCTATCCACTTGTAATTTACTTCTAGTCCTCAATCTTCATAATCAAATCGATTTCAATTATCTAAAAAAACCACACATCAAGTCTTAAGTTTCACCTCTTCAGCAATTAAACAATATAAGATTTGCACACAGTTTCTCCGTGTTAGTAGCAATGAAGCAAGTTGTTAGGAGCCTATGACAGGAAAGCTATTACTGAATTCCATTACTAGTACTTCAAAATCCCGAAGCTAGTGCAAAAATAGACATGGCACTCATGTTGCTTTGTCTAATCACTCGTTTCATTTTGTAAGGGGTCATTTGGTTTGAAGACAGGTGACACTAGGATTAGTTACCAAGGATTATTTCTAATTAGCAGTTTTAAGAATAACACAAATTGCATAATTTCTAGGTTGTCAATTAAAAAAATACTCCCCACCTTATTTCATAGGGTATTATCATTTTCATAAATTTATCACAGGAATGTATCCACGTACTAATTAGTAATAACTAATCCTGGTATGAATTATCTCCCAATTAATGACCAAACAATGGATAAGACAATACTAAAATTTATCCCAGGACTATCTATTTTTGTCTAGCAAACCAAACAACCACTAACAATTTGTGTAGACACCCTCTAGAGATTATCTCATTGCTGCATTGCCTGATTTGTGCTCATGTGGTCGACCACTATGAATGGCAGCGATTCCACTCATCTTCTTGATATTGTGGTGCAGTAAGCAATCATATCCTGAGACAGTATGGACGTGTGCATTGTGTACCAAATCATCCTAGTTGGTCGCCCCTGCATCATAAGCGGGACAACCAGATGAAAGTTGACTAGCAACTCTTGACCTGATTGAGAACCAGACCGAGTTGTGGGGTCAAAGGATTCAACAAGTTGGTCCACATGTTTTGTCCTTGATAACAATGAGTACATGATATGGTATCGTGTATCATGTGCTCTTCGACTGGTAATCCCATTCATTGAGGAACTCAAGGATACAATCCATAGGCAGGGAAACGTGAGGTGTTGGTAAGTTCATTGAATTTCAGTTTGTATTTGTTCTTGGATTGGTGTTTAAATTTCTTACAAAGTTACTAATTATTATTTATATCGCCTACAGGCTAGTGGTTTGCACCAGATTGGGAATAGAAATGTAGGAGGCGGAAGGAGATGGTGCAGCACTACTACATCACTGGGATGGTAGGATTTGGCCCACTTAACAGCACATTGCAAGCAACATGAGAGGGTGAGAGGCTATCATTTGACTGTGAGTATACTACAGCGTTAGTGCAGGGCTAGCAGAAAATCAAAGTTTATCAGAACCCTGGTCTACATGATGACTACCATGAGCCCTTTGTCGAGTGGCCAACGTGGTAGATGTGGTGACACGAGAGGATAGTCCCCATGCTCCATGAGCTCAGCCCACGATCCTTCTACCTCCACATATCCTACAGCACTCCTAATTCAGGATCCATCACAGTCCACAGCTCAATTGAGCCAGTCACCTATTTTCTGGTATCAAGGCATCCAACCATTTGGCACATTAGCCGAGGGCACATATTTTGTGCATTTGATTGAGAAGTGTACTATGGTCAAAAGCACAATGTGAGTACATCCTAGCGACATGACATTCCTGGCACATCTTGGTATTACAGAGGCACTTCCAGTGCAAGATGTGCATCATAGATGACTTAGCTATAGTTTGTCTCAGGTCAGTATCTTTTTCTACTTCTAATCAAAAGTTTTTGCTTTCTGTTGTTGTCATTTAATAGCATCATATTAGCAAGTTGATTCAAATGACTTCTACGATTGATTGAATATCCCAATGATCCCATTAATAGATGATTTCGTCTATGTTGCTCAACCCTCCAAAAATGTTGCCACACCCATGTCTGATTATCCAAAAATGCATAGCTTTTGAAGGATTTCATTACTTTCCATAGTCCTTTTGATCATAATGGGCTAAGTTCACCAGCTAGGATTGTTATTTCTACAGGGGAGAAGAACACTATAACTCAAAAGAAAGTAGAAAAGGGCTTGCTCGCACGTACGATCATGCTATAGAGCACTTGTGATTAAGAGGAGGTTCTCTTGATCAAATATCAATTAGGATCCATTAACTAATGGTCCAGACACCCCAAATAAAGTATCATTAAGACCCAAAATCAATGAGAAATCATAATTAGAGATAGGAAGATTCTATATAAGCCATCACATTCACCCTTTCTATTTCGAGATTTTTTTGTCGAATATTAATTGGAACAATTTTTTCAGCCAAAAGACAGAAACCAAAAACACGACTCCAGGTGATTCTCAATGGAGATTCACAAATGACATGATACTCACTGCTATAACAACAATAGCAACATATGACCCGGTGTAATCCCACAAGTGGGGTATGAGTAAAGTAGTGTGTACACAACCTTACCCCTACCTTATGAAGGTAAAGAAGTTGTTTCCGAATAACCCTCAACTCAAGTAAAGCATGTCCAGAAAACAAGTAAAACAAATACAGTAGTGAAAATGTCATCATGAAAACAGTTTAGAAAAACAAAAAACAAGTAGCAACAACAAAATGTACGATAACTGAAGCAAAAGAAACCAACATATAACACTAAAATTAATAATAAAATAAGACGAGAAAGTCCATGTGCACTGAACAATTTTCAGGAATAATGGCAAACAACTACACCATGTGCACAGTAGAACTAATCTGGAAAGATGGTCATACTGTAAATTTTCAAATGAAATTATTTATTAAAAGATACCATGTTTAGAAAGTCAAGATCACAAAGGCAAAAAGTCTCTCTTTTTAGAAAAATCACAGTGTAGCAAAAGTATTCACATTTTGCCTCTTTTACAACACAGACTTTAACTTTAAGCATTCAGCTCCATTTACACTTCTCAAGGACCAAAACTTCTCAAGGATACATCAAAGACACTAGTTTGAACGTATCCCAAAACAAAAATGTTTTTTTTTCTAATTCTTTGCAAGACAGATGGAGAAAATATTGTTTCACTAATGTGAACAGACATGGTAAAATGAAGACAAAAACATACAACAACCACATCAGGTTCAAGAAAATAACTCACCCCAAAACAACAATAGTATCAATGCATACAAAAAAGCATCTTGTGTTTACACAGGGTCCAAGGAATGACCCCCCCCCCTCCACCACCAAAAGACTACCTAATGCAAGTAGGCTTAGAACTTAGTCACACGGAGACAACTTTACTATTGCGCCAAGGTATACAAACAAAGGAGGGGGTGGGGTTTGGGGGAGGGGGGACTCCACATATTCAAGTAAAGATGGTAGCTTTTTCCCCTCTAAAGCATAAATGCAAGTAGAAATAAAGACCAATAGTTTAAACAATCAAAGGCAAACTAAAATTCAATCCTAACCATTTACTTAATGAATCCTAAATCAAAATTAGAGCTTGAACCAAAGTTACTGAGTTCAATCAAGAAAAGAGTGGTAGAAGTTACCTTCATTAGCAGAAAGAGCAAAAGCTACTAAATGTGGAACAAGAAGAAGCAGAACAAGATCCATTGAGCTCTTCATTTTGTTCTGTAAAAAAGCTTCAATCTTTTCTAAACCATCAGCAGCCCTTCAACCAAAAGGGGCAGGGGGGGAGGGGGAGAAGGTGAAGTTGAGAAAAGTGAAATGTGTGTTCAAATGTATAAAATTTATTTATTTTGTAAGCATTTGTCAGAGATCCAATGGTTGAGATTAAAACATAGGATGCTCTGTCTTTTGAAGTTTATAAAGAGAAATGGAAACTTGAAGGTCTCTTTTGGAACATCAAAGAACACTTTTTGCTTCCATTATTTACCACTAATAAAAAAAAATTATTATTATATCGA
>DF358850.1:63131-81418 GCA_000787875.1 Solanum virginianum | reverse complement strand
AGAGTTCGAGCTCTAGAGTTTATGGTAGGTGACCATGTTTGGCTTAAATTGTCACCTATGAAGGGTGTTATGTGGTTCAGTAAGAAGGGAAAACTTAGCCCTTGATTTATTGGCCCATTTGAGATTTGGAGCGAGTTGGAGAGGTGGCCTATCGACTGGCTTTGCAACCTAGCTTATCATTCGTACATCCAGTGTTTCACGTCTCCATACTCCAAAAGTATGTGCCTGATGAGTCTCATATACTCTTATTTGATTTGGTGGCCTTGAGCCTAGACTTATCGTTTGAGGAGGAGCCTATAGCTATTTTTGATAGACAGGTTTGCAAGCTTAGAAACAAAGAGATAGCATCCGTGAAGGTGCAATGGAAGAACCATCCAGTTATAGAAGTGACTTAGGAGATAGAATCAGACATGCGTGGTAAATACCCTCACCTTTTCGAAACTTTAGGTACTCCATTTTACATTATGTTCAAGGACGAACATGATTTTTAGTGGTGGATAATGTAAGGACCCGTTATATATTTTAAGAACTGGTGTTGTTATTTCTTTAAAATATCCTTCTCATAAATTTAGTAGGTATTTTGGACGATTCGAAAGCTAAGACTATATAATTTATGTAGTAGTAGTAGTAATAGTAGTAGTAGTATTAGTAGTAGTATTAGTAGTAGTAGTAGTAGTAGTAGTAGTTGTCACGACCCAAAATCGCGGGCCGTGACTAGTGCTCGGATTGGGAATCCAACACAATTACGAAACCAAATCTCCAAATAAATGGCTTATGCCAATGGAAATATTAAACCTATTATCAAATATGGTCCACCATATCCAAAAATTTCAAGGAAATTTACAGACAGATTTTACTTAAAATTCTCAAATTACCTGAAAATGACCTGCATGTCGAAAGATGTCAACAGAAACCAATCAAAATGAATAGAATATCATGTGTACGTATACTTGTGTGTGCATGTTGTACACACACTATTACTTGAATGACCACGAATACTTATTTGTGCATTTTGGAGAAATAATAATTGCCTTGTGTTTTAGAGCATTAGAAACTGTAAAGAACTAGGTAAAGAAGAATATAAAGAAGAAAAGAGAGGAAATAAACAGATCAAGTTGGAATATGACTGAACACAGAGAACTCTGTCTTAGAAACATTGGCAAAAGAAGAGCCTGAAACAAAAAAAACTGGAACATCTAAACAACTGCCATAACTACGTGCAGTAGTTCTCATACCATGCTTTGATCATATACTAGACTAAGTTATCAGAGCACTAGCAAATGTTTTGAGCCACTAAGGAAATCTAACCCTTATGGAAGGACAAGTATCCTACTGCTAACAGACCCTCAATTTCGCATGTAATAAATCAAAAAGAAGATGGTGCAGTTCCAGATTTAGACAAGTAACATACAAGGACGAAAAGTCATACACAAGCTCAATTTGCGGAAAATGAGGGTCTCTTGAGACTCCTATCATTGTCTACGTTTATCAAAGTCATGCCAAAGAACGGAATGCTTTAAATACCTAAAATATCCTCCAATTCACTCCAAATGTAATCCAATCCAACTTACACTTCGGGGTATCCAAAAAGCAAATACATTTCTCTCAGATGCATTATTAAGATAGACCTCCATAAGGCAAAGCCCTGAGTATAATCTGATTAGCATCCCTGCACTTTAGTCCCAAATTTTCGTAATTGTTCCAATGCATGAAATGCGGGTTCTAACAGTATTATTATTATTATTATTATTATTATTATTATTATTATTATTATTATTATTATTATTATTACAATTAAAAATGAATTCAATAGTTTTTTTGAAATTGGATGACTATTTTTTTATGGAAAATTGTTCTATAATGATTGTTGAGTGGGTAAGTTTTAGAGATAAAGGAACAAAGAGGGCATAAGGATTTTTTTAGGCTCTGCCAAATTATTTTCTTGCCACTCCATTAGTATCAGTATAATTTTGTTAACTTATTCTTTTAAATTATCGCATTATAAATTGAGTTTTTGTTATATTGAGATAGGTAATTAAATATTATTTATATCATGTTATATGACCACCTTTAAATTTATGTCAATTGGAAGTTTTAAGATTTAATCGTAAGTTTTGTTGATAAGAATGAAAAATAAAAGGTTGCCAGGTATTCTGGGTAATTTGTTTTTCCAATACATTACTAAATTGTTTGTAGAATAAAGAAATTAGATTGAAGAAGGATGTGGCATCGTTTCTTGATAATGTTGGGAGACAAAGCATGGGTTTTTCTATTGATACCATTGGTCAATTAAAAAAGTAATTAATAAGATATATTTTGTATATCTAAGGTAGTCATGTATGGATGTTTGAATGGAAGGAGATATATTAATAATAATAAGGTTGGTGTACTTTGTTATTACCTAACAACGTTTTAGCTCTTTGTTAATTTCCTCTTAATTTATTGTTATTATTATTACATTATATAATTTATGTTTTGATATATTAGTATAGGATGGTAGAACCCGTATTGTGGGGTATTGGAACCATTACGAAACTTGGGACCAATGTAGCATTCTTGGAAGATTCAGGACTAAAGTGACATTCTTAGAAAGCTTTGGGACTCAGGTTGAATTTTTAAAACTTGGAGGTTGATAGAAATTCATATGTTTTAACTGTATCTTTGTATGTCCTTAATTGGCTCACGTGGGAAAAGTTTGGGGACCAAAGTGCTTTTTTCAAGACTTAAAGTCTTAAAGGAGATTAAAGAGTTGCCACCCCCTTTGTGTTAAACTTCTATTGGACTATGTGGGGGTGTGGGGTCTTCTAATAAGCTTAAAAGGGATAAGATAAGCCTATACTCTTCATTTTCCAAGATTACAACACTTAGAAAAAAAATTCCAAACTCAAGAACTCCAAAAATAGGGCCTCAGGTTGCTAAAGTATTTTAGCAATAATAATTGGGGTCCATGTATGTAATTAAATGTTATGTTTTAATGTTGGAAGTATACATTTGATGTTTGGGTGATGTAGTATGGTTCTTGAAGTATATAGGAGTGCTTGAATATGATAAATAAGTATATAAATTGTATGTTGCCTTGTTTTTGTAACCTTGATAACAGGAATTGTGAATAAGGAAGGTTAGGGTCAAATTTCAAGTATGTATGTAAATAATGTTATATTGTCTTGAAATGTATGTTGCCTTGTTTTTGTAACCTTGATAACATGAGGTTATCTAATGAATTTGGTGTGGCAATGGCATAAAAAATGATTGTTGGTGTTGTTGGGTTGTTGTTGTTGTGTTGTTGATTAATTTGAGCCGAGTTGAATCTTGGGGAAGCCTATATTCTAGAGGAAGTGCTGCCAAATTTTTTTATAAATTAAGGGGAAAATTTGGGAATTAAGGCCCAAAATAGGATTTTAACAAATCATAAACGTTATTGTGATTTATTGTAGACGTTGGACATCCGGAAGAGTAAGTTGGATTAGCTTGGCATGGGGATTAGTTTGGCAAAGGAATTGACGTATGTAAAGCATTTTGTTCCATGGCATGATTTAGTTAAACCTAGCTAACGTCATAAGTTTGAAAGATTCCTCTTCCTTCACAAATCGGGCTAAAACATGTCTTATGTTTGCTTCTTGGTATACTTATAGAAATTTAGCTATATTTTGACTCTTGTGCATTTAAAGTCTGGGAAGTTTGATACATTTGAAAGGATATATTTTTCTAATCCTTTGAAAAGCCTAAATATGTTTTATGTTCGTTCTTTACCATTTTTATGCATAATTTAACTACATCCTTAGCTTTTGTGTCTTTAAAATCCATGAGTGGTATGAGTTCGAAAGGGGATTAGTTAGGTTGGAAATATTATAGGTTCTAATTGTCCCAAAAATATAAATGCCGATAACTTTGATAAAATTTAGAGTAGATATTATTTTGATAGGAGTTAGTTAGATTGGAAAAATTATAGGTTCTAATTGTCCCGAAAATATAAACGTTGATAACTTTGATAGAATTTAGAGTAGATATTATTTTGATATTGCATATGAATATGTTACTTGGGTTTGAGAGTGGTGATAACGATTATGTCCATGTGATATGATATATATATATATATGTGTGTATGTGTTCCTTGATATGTTGGTATTATACCTGGGTGCGACTCGGTAATTCAAGCGGTCCAGGATTTGGTTGTACTTGGGCGCGACTAGATAATTCAAGCGGTCCAGGATTTGGTTGCACCTGGGCGCAACTCGGACAATTCAGGCGGTCCAGGACGTATCCTTCGTGGGCGCAATTCGGTAATTCGGGCGGCCCAATAGTGGATGCGATTTAGTAATTCAGGTGACCCAACTTTTGCACTATGTCATTTTTGTATTGGGATTTGTGAGTATAGTTATTCTATGGTTGATACGTGATAGATATTTGAACTTTCTAGTAAGATACTGTGGTATGGTGCGAGTTTGGAGTTCGCCATCATTCCTGTACGTTATGCATCAGCTTGATATTTTAAAAACAAAAGAGAAATTTTGATGTTGTATATGCGTTTGACTTCTATACTTCTGTGGTGAATTATTACCCTGGTTTGGATTTTTAAAAGTAAGAATCTTAATATTTCGGTTATGATTTAAATAACTATGATTCTGTTTCAGTTATTACTCTGTTTTACATTGTGTGCATTCTATTTTACATATTTGGTACGTATTTCGTACTGAGCCCCCTCTGCTTCGGTGGGCTGCGTTTCATGCCTGCGGGTATAGACGTATAGGTTAGTGACCCTCTAGCTTAGGATCCCTGACTGCAGCTTGAAGTGCTCCTTTTGCTTTGGAGCAAATACTTGGTATATATGCACTTAGTTCTCTATTTTGTACTTGTGTACATTGAGGGTATGGCGGGGCCCTGTCCCCTCTTCTGATTTTTTTTGTCTGTATAGAGGTCTGTGGACGCCTGTGCGTATGGGATAATGGTAGTTTGTATGATTATGTCTGTATGCTATGCTTCTGATTCTATTTGTCTGTATAGAGGTCTGTGGACGCTTGTGAGTATGGGTTGTGGTTGTGTGCATGACTATGTACGTATGATATGTATGTTGGGCAGTTTAACCGCAGCGGTGACCTTGTTGGCCCGCTTGTATATATTTGGATTTATATGTTGTGTACTAGGACTTTTCTGTATGCAGGGTTTGGGTAGTCAGTAAAACAAAGAAAACTCTGCCGAAATTTTTGAAAATAAGTTAGCTATTATAATTGGAATCTGGTTTAGTGATATGTCTAGGTGCCCCAATCGGGCACTAGTCACGGCCCACAGGGTTGGGTCGTGATAGTTTAAGTGATATATACTAGATATATTTGTAAATACTTGATATATCTTGTATTATACATATTTTACAGAAAAGTGTCACGCCCCGAGCCTACACCCTGGACGTGGCTGCCACTCGAAAACCATTTCTGGTCCCAAGCAAACCACTTGCCTTTGCTACTTACTCATTGAAAGACTTAAACAATAGTGGAAAAGCTATAAAAGTAACAGGCTAACTTATGAATGGTCTGTAAACTGAATGTGAAAGTGCATAAGCAATACTGAATAAACTGGAACTAGAATACTGACGAATAGTCTATGGAACCTCTGCTAAAGATGTTTGAAAGGGCTACTGGGACAGGCCCCAAGTATCCAAACTAAAAATAAATGCTGTAATGAAACATAAATAACTCCAGAGCCTCGGACTGAGAAGAGGCCTCACCAAAAGACTAGAAGCTGTTAGGTTCTCAATGAAGTAGCTGCTGAGGAATACTGTCACCTAAGTTTGCATTATAAATGATGCACATCGTAAAGACAGTAGTACGTGGCATGTACGGTATGTAAGATGGCCAAAACAGTAACTCAGAATAACATAGTATTTCTTAAAAGACCTAAACATATCTCATAATGAAGTAACCATGATAATAAATACTTAGTATGCTGAAATTAACATGCTGAAAACTTATAAGTTAAATATATCTTTTAACTTGGGAAGTTTCTCTAACCGATAACCACCACTATGAGATTGGTAGTGGTACAACGTCTTTCCCACACTGCCAGAGCCATCCCGTACTTTGCTGGGGTAGGGGACAAAGAACTAGGGGAGTGAATCTATTCCAAAACTGGGTCATCTCAGTGGTTAAAGAGGAATGTACCGTGGTACAATCCTATTATATGCTGGCTGCATAGTTTATGAGTTCGAGTAATTAATTCTACCATCACCCATATCGGTGCTCAATACTACTGCCAAAAATGATCTTTATATAACTCATACTTAAAGATTATGAATTCTTTACTAATCTTTCTTTTCTTGAAATAATAACAAGATTTTCAAGAAACTTCAACAACAATAATCTTCTTCATATATGAATATAAATTTGATAACAATACTTTAATTGAATAATATAGAAACCAAGAATCATAATATTCATCAAGAATCTATACATACCATGGAAATTACCATACTTCACAAAAATTACATGGATTTAATCTCAACTAGTACTTGAAAGTTCATGGGTGAGAACTAACTTTTGTTTTTAAAGATATTCTCAAAAATAATAGTTTTAGGGTGATATTACATACCTGGGAAAGAATTCTTAAAGAATTGAAAAAAATTCCTAAGCCCTACTATATTTTTTGAATTTCTTGCGCGTGAGTTCTTGAGAGAGTTTTCTTGTTTTGAACGAATGAAAGATTAAAAATGCATTTTTGGACTTTAATATGACTTAATACCGTCTATTTTAGGAATATGGAGTATGGGAATGGTCGAAACTATCCCTCCCCATTAAATGACAAAAACCAGTGTGAAAATGCACTAGTGCGTGACTAGATTATTTTTTGCTAATTGTCAGATTTCGTTGAATTTCAAAAAAACACCAAAGTGTGGTTCCGTGTCCCTAGTGCATTGCAGAAGGGGTGCGAAAACCTCACTATTTTATGATTTTGTTTTGGAAAAATTTAATTTGACTCGGTAATGTTAAAGTCGAGTCGACACCATTTTCTGACTCAATATTTTACACTGATTGCAAATCTGCTCTCGGATTTGCAAATGGAGCATGGGAAGACACGTTTTGCATAAGGTCAATTCTAAGGGTATTTTTGTCTTTTTATCGGGTGTTAAAATATCTCTCCCTTGGGATCATTCGTCCTGGAATGATAGCGATACAAACAAAACTAGCTCAAATCACAAGATTTTTGGACTTATTAAACATAAATCTTCAAGATAACTTATGGAGGTTTACCTTCAAGATCCTCATTTAGGCCAACGAACAAATGGGGATAGTTGGCCTTCATATCTTCCTCTGCCTCCCTTGTAGCTTCCTCCACGAATTGGTTCCTCCACAAAACCTTCACCAAAGCAATCTCCTTGGTCCTCAATTTACAAACTTGCTGGTCTAATATTTGCACCGGGATCTCTTCATATGACAAATTATCCTTAACTCCAACACTTTCAACCGGGGCAACTAGAGAGGGATCTCCCAAGCACTTCTTAAGCATGGAAATATGAAATACTGGATGTATAGCACTTAATTCTACTGGGCCACTCGAAAATAGCACTTCTTAAGCATGGAAATATGAAATACTGGATGTATAGCACTTAATTCTACTGGTAACTCTAACTCGTAAGCAACGCTACCCACTCTTCTCAGGATCTAGTAAGGCTCAATATATCGTAGGCTAAGTTTCCCCTTTTTCCCAAATCTCATAACTCCCTTCATTGGAGACACCTTCAGGTAGTCCCAATCGCCGACCTAAAACACCAAGTGTCTTCTTCTAACATCCGTGTAAGACTTTTGTCGGCTTTGAGATTTCTTGTGCCTCTCCTCAATAACCTTCATATTTTCCATGGCCTGATGGACTAGATCAGGTCCTATCAATCCTGCCTCACTAATTTCAAACCACCCTATGGGTGATCTACACCTTCTTCCATAAAGGGCCTCATACGGTGCCATCTGTATGTTGGCCTGAAAACTATTATTGAGAGAACTCGATCAAGGGTAAATGATCATCCTAGTTACCTTTAAAGTCTATCACACATGCCCTCAATATATCTTCCAAGGTCTGTATAGTTCGCTTTACTTGCCCGTCTATTTGTGGATGGAAAGCTGTGCTTAGATTCAACTTCGTACCAAGCCCCTTCTGAAAGGACTTCTAAAACTGTGCTATAAATTGAGCTCCTCTGTCTGAAATAATGGATATAAGGACCTTGTGCAGCCTAACAATCTTCTTAATAGAGTCTGGCATAATCCTCAGCTCTATCAGTCATCTTGACAGGTAGAAAGTAAGCTGACTTGGTCATTCTATCTACTATGTCCCATATCGAATCATGCTGTCTACGGGATCGAGGTAAGCCTGTTACGAAGTCCATATTAATCATCTCCCATATCCATTCTGGAATCTCTATGTTCTAGGCTACAACACAAGGCCTCTGGTGCTCAACCTTAAGTTGCTGGCAATTTGGGCATCTAGACAGGAACTCTCCAATGTCCTTCTTCATAACACCCCACCAATAGACCTCTCACAAATCTCTATACATCTTTGTTGCACCAGGGTTGATAGAGTATCTGTGATTATGAGCCTCAGCCAGGATCCTATCTCTAAGGTTGTCAACACTTGGCACACACAATCTGCCTTGGTATCTTAGAACACTAACACTATCTCCCCCTTTTGAGAACACTAATACTTTCTGCTTCTAAACATCTTCTTTTGATTAGAGAAGGATGAGATCCCTGCCTTATTTTTCTTTCACTTCTACCACCAAGGATGACTCTGACCCATTCCTGACAATGGCCCTACCATCGTCAGAATCTTCAATCTGCGCTCCTGAATGGGCTAGTCTGTGAACCTCCTTAGCTAACTATTTCTTTTCATCCTTCACATGAGCTGCACTCTGCATGGTCACCCTTCTAAGAGCATCAACAACCACATTAGCTTTACCTGGATGTTAGAGGATACTCATATCATAGCCTTTCACCAACTCCAACCATCTCATCTATCTTAAATTCATCTCCTTCTGGCCAAATACATACTGCAAGCTCTTGTGGTCCGTGAATAAATCCACGTGCCCACCATATAAATAGTGTCTCTAGCTCTTCAGAGCAAACACCACCACAGCGAGCTTAAGATCATGAGTTGGGTAATTCATTTCATGAAACTTGAGCTTTCTGGATGTATAAGCTATCACCTTGCCTCTCTGCATTAATACACAGCCCAAGCCAACTCTAGAAGCATCACAATAAACCACGAAATCATTAACTCCGTCTGGTAATGATAAGACCGGGGTTGTGGTCAGCCTAGTCTTCAACTCTTGGAAGCTCTTCGATATACCATGAAATCATCAACTCCCTCTGGTATGGATAAGACTGGGGTTGTGGTCAGTCTGGTCTTCAACTCTTGGAAACTCTTCTCATAAGCTTCTGACCATTTGAACTTAGTCCGCTTTTGAGTCAGCTTAGTCAAGAGAGCTGAGATAGAAGAAAACCCTTCTACAAATCGTCTATAATAACTTTCCAAGCCCAAGAAACTCCTTATCTTTGTGGGAGTTGTGGGCCTTGGCCAATTCTTTACTGCCTCAATCTTTTGGGAATCAACCTGGATACCCTCACTAGACACAATATGCCCCAGAAACTCCACAGATGCCAACTAGAACTCACACTTAGAGAATTTAGTATATAGTTTCTGATCCTTAAGGGTCTAAAGGATAATTCTAAGATGGTCTGCATATTCCTCCTTGTTATGGGAGTAGATCAGGATATCATCTATGAACACAATAACAAGCATATCCAGGTACAACCTCAACACCCTATTCATAAGATCCATGAAAGTTGCTGGTGCATTTGTCAGCTCGAAGGACATGACCAAAATCTCATAGTGACCATAGCGGGTTCTGAAAGCTATCTTAGGAATGTCTCTCTCTAACTTTAAGCTGATGATACCCAAATTTGAGATCTATCTTGGAAACACAGGTAGCACCCTGAAGTTGGTTGAATAAGTCATCAATTCTGGGAAGAGGATACTTGTTCTTAATAGTGACCTTGTTCAACTGACGGTATTCTATGCATATCCATAGAGAACTACCCTTTTTAAGCAAGAAAAGGACTGGAGCACCCCAAGTTGAGGCGTTTGGTCTAATGGAACCCTTATGTAAGAGATCTTTCAGCTGCAACTTTAACTCTTTTAGCTCTGAAAGAGCCATACGGTATGGAGGGATAGATATAGATAGAGTATCTGGAAGAATGTTTATCCCAAAGTCTATCTCCCTATCAAAAGGGACTTCAGGAAGATCCTCAGGAAAGACTTCTGGAAATTAATTCAGAACAGGGACAGACTAAAGAGGTGGTACCTCGGTATGAGAATCCTGCACTCTGACTAGGTGGTATATACACCCTTTGGAAATTAACTTTCTAGCTTTGAGATATGAGGCAAACTGACCCTTAGGAAAAATAGAGCTACCCCTCCACTCTTAGACTGGTTTGTTGGGAAACTAAAATTTGACTGCTCTAGTTCTGCAATCTAGGGAGGCATACCCAGCATGAAGCCAATCCATCGCTAGGATTACATTAAACTCCACCATGTCAAACTCCACCAAATCAGCTATAATAGTCTTATGATAAACGGAGATTGGAAAATCCTTATATATTCTTTGGGCTAAGATAGACTCTCTAGTAGGAGTAGAAACACCGAAAGGCTCAAGAAGGCATTCTGGATTCACCCCAAACTTCACAGCTACATATGGGGTTACAAAAGACAATGTGGCTCCTAGTTGTATTACTTCTGTGAGGTGGCTTACCCTGCAGTGCTGCAGAGACTGTCTGTGATCTTGTATCTCTCATAGTCTATTTCCCCATAGGCAATCCTTCAAGAGGTGCCCCACCTGACTACATTTGAAACAACAATTTATGCCCATAAGGCACTTTCGAGATAAACCCTATCACACTTACCACAAGTAGGATAATGGTTTGATCCTTGATCTATGCTACCCTATGACTGGCTGCCCGAGAACCTGCGATGCTGTGATCCCTGCTTATTCTTAACTCTTGGTACAGGTGCACTAGCGGATGAAGGTGTTGGTCCGATTGTCTTAGGCTGAAAAGATGAGTGATTTCCACCTCCAGTCCCCCTCTTGCTTGTCTCCTGGCTTGATGTCTTAGCCCTCTTGCTCTTATGCTCCTCCCTATCTTGCATCTTCTCCTCCTCTACCTACTACACATATGTCATCAAGCGGGCTATATCCATATCCCCAATTAGCATCATATTTCTGCCCTCCCTCTAAGTCATTCGAGAGAGCCCGGACACAAAAAGATCCATCCTAATGTGCATATTCTCCACCATAGCTATAGGTTAATGGGATAGCTGAGTAAACTTGAGGCTGTACTCCTGGACACTCATATTCTCTTGGTCTAGATTAAGAAATTCCCTTACATTAGCCTGCCTCATCTCTCTGGAAAGTACTGTCCCAAAAAGGCCTCCTCAAACACTGCCCAACTAACTACTGGTGCTACATCTGCCCTGCTCTCTTTCCACTGATCAAACCAAAGTCTAGGTACCACCTTAAGATGGTAGGCAGCTAACTCAACCTGCTCAGTATCACCTATTTGCATAACCTGAAACACCTTCTGGAGCTCTTCAATGAAATTCTCAGTATCCTCCTTCACATTGGACCCCGTGAATTCTGGTGGGTTCATCCTCAGAAACTCTCGAACCCTGGCGGTATCTAACCTATCATTTTTGCTATCTCCCTAGTATACTCCCTATGTAATGACCGCTTGTGCCAAACTCTAGATGGCCTGGTGAAGCTCAGTGTTGGAGGTGTCCGCTTGCTGTGGCTGCTCCACAGGTACAACTGGACACCTAGGTTCCTCAGGAATTCGGCTAGGATGGTTTGCATTTCTCCTGGCTAGGCATCCACTGCTCCTTACTGGTCCATTAGCTCTGTAATGAGGTATGATCTGGAAAATATGGTGTGAAAGCATGAGTTAGAAGGGACTCACAGAGAGATACTCTGAAGCACGAGACAAGGAATAATAAGTAATGATGACACTTCCTAATGTACCTAGTCTCCCTATTATAGATGTGGCGCGCTTCACACCTATAATATAGACACTGCTAGAGACAGTTCTATAAACTCCCTAGAACTCTCTAACTCTGTGCTCTGATACAAAGTTTGTCACTTCCCGAGCCTACACCCTGGATGTGGCCGACACTCGAAAGCCATTTCTGGTCCCAAGCGAACCACTTGGCCTGGCCACTTACTCAGCAGAAGACTTATACAATAGTGGAAAAGCTATAAAAGTAACAGGCTAACTCATGAATGGTCTGAATAAACTGAATGTGAAAGTGCATAAGCAATACTAAATAAACTGGACATAGAATACTGGCGCATAATCTATGGAACCTCTACTAAAGTTATCTGAAAGGACCGCTTGGACAGGCCCCAAGTAGACAAAACTCAAAATAATGTTGTAATGAAGCATAAATATCTCCAAAGCCTCGAACTGAGAAAAGGCCTCACCAAAAGACTGGAAGCTGTTAGGTTCTCAACGAAGCGGCTGTTGAGAAATTCTATCACCTGCGTCTGCATCATAAAATGATGCAAGTCCTAAGGACATCAGTACGTGGTATGTATGGTATGTAAGATGGTCAAAATTAACTTAGAATAACATAGCATTTCTTAAAAGACCTAACCATATCTCATAATGAAGTAACAATGATAATAAATACTTAGTATGCTAAAATTAACATGCTGAAAACTTTTAAGTAAAATATATCTTTTAACTTGGGGAGTTTCTCTAACTGACAACCATCACTATGAGCTTTGAGGTGATACAGTGGCTTGCCCACGCTTTTAGAGCCGTATCACACTTTATCGGGGTAGGGGATAAAGAACTAGGAGAGTAGATCTATCCCAAAACTAGGCCATCTCAGTGGCTAAAGAGGAATGTACCATGGTACAATCCTTTCCTATGGTGGCTATATAGTTTATGAGTTTGAGTAATTAATTCTACCCTAACCTATATCGGTGCTCAATACTACTCCCAAAAATGAGCTTTACATAGCTCATACTTAAAAGATTATGAATTCTTGAAATCTAGTTTCTCGGGGACTTAGCGCAACTTACTACTTAGCTTTCTCATCTGAGTTCTTTAATTTGACTGAAAACTAATATCAACTCAAGTGATTAAAAAACATGCTAGATTACTTGGCTAATATGCAAGAAAAAATTCTTAAAATGTACGTCTTGAACTTAGCTAGAAAGGTACTCATACTAGTCTTTCTTTTCTTAAATAGTAACAAGATTTTCAAGAAACCTCAACAACAATGAATCTTGTTCATATATGAGTATAAATTTGATAAAAATACTTTAATTGAATAATATAGAAATCAAGAATCATAATATTCATCAAGAATCTATACGTATCATGAAAATTACCGTACCATAGAAACCAAGAATCATAATATTGATCAAGAATCTATACGTACCATGAAAATTACCATACTTAACAAAAATCATATGGATTTAATCTCAACTAGTACTTGAAAGTTCATGAGTGAAAACTAACTTCTATTTTTAAAGATATTCTCAAAAATAATAGTTTTAGGGTGGCCTCACATACCAGAGAAAGAATTCTTGAAGAATTTGAAAACTAACTTCTATTTTTAAAGATATTCTCAAAAATAATAGTTTTAGGGTGGCCTCACATACCTGAGAAAGAATTCTTGAAGAATTGGAAAGTATCCTAAGACCTACTATCATTTTAGAATTTCTTGCACGTGAGTTCTTGAGAGAGTTTTCTTATTTTGAACGAATGAAAGTGTAAAAATATGTTTTTGGACTTTAATACGACTTAAAACCATCTAATTTAGGATTATGGGGTGTGGGAAAGATTGAAACTACCCTTCCCCATTATATGACAAAAACAAGTGCAAAAATGCATAAGTGCGAGATAGTTTTTCGCAAATTGTCAAATTTCATCAAATTTTGAAAAAACCAAAGTGTGGTTCCGAGTCCCTAGCACGTCACGGAAGGGGCACGGAAACCTCATTGTTTTATGATTTTCTTGAAAAGCTTTAGTTTGACTCGATCGCGTTAAACTCGAGTCGAGATTATTTTCTGACTAAGTTTTTCTCACTGATCGCAAATTCGGTATCAGATTTGCAAATGGAGCATGGGAAGACACGTTATGCATAAGGTCAATTCTAGGGGTATTTTTGTCTTTTCACCGGGTGTTACAATATCTCTCCCTTGGGATCATTCATCCTCGAATGATATCGATACAAACAAAACTAGCTCAAATCATAAGATTTTTGGACTTATTAAATATAAATCTTCAAGATAGTTTATGGAAGTTTACCTTCAAGATCCTCATTTAGGCCAACGAACAAATGTGGATAGTTGGCCTTCATATCTTCAGCTGCCTCCGATGTAGCTTCCTCCACGAATTAGTTCCTCCATAAAACCTTTAAAGCAATCTTCTTGGTGCTCAATTTATGAACTTGTCGGTCTAATATCTGTACCAGGATCTCTTTATCTGACAAATTGTCCTTAATTCTAACACTTTCAACCGGGACAACTAGAGAGGGATCTCTCAAGCACTTCTTAAGCATGGAAATTTGAAATACCGGATGTATAACACTTAATTCTGCTGGTAACTCTAACTCGTAAGCAACCTACCCACTTTTCTCAGGATCTGGTAAGGACCAATATATCATACGCTGAGTTTCCCCTTTTTCCTGAATATAATAACTCCCTTCATTGGAGACATCTTCAGGTACACCCAATCGCCTACCTCAAACTCCAAGTGTCTTCTTCTAATATCTGTGTAAGACTTTTGTTGGGTTTGAGCTGTCTTGAACATCTCCTGGATAACCTTCACCTTTTCCATAGCTTGATGGACTAGATCAGGTCCTATTAATCCTGCCTCATCAACTTGAAACCACCCTATGGGTGATCTACACATTTTCCTATAAAGGGCCTCATATAGTGCCATCTGTATACTGGCCTGAAAACTATTACTATAAGAGAACTTGATCAAGGGTAAATAATCATCCCAATTACCTTTAAAGTCTATCACGCATGCCCTCAACATATCTTCCATGGTCCGTATAGTTCGCTCTTCTTACCCGTCTATCTGTGGATGGAAAGTTGTGCTAAGATTCACCTTCGTACCAAGCCTTTTCTAAAAGGACTTCCAAAACTATGATGTAAACTGAGCTCTTTTGTCTGAAATAATGGATATAGGGACCCTATGCAGCCTAACAATCTCCTTAAGATAGAGTCTAGCATAATCCTTAACTGTATCAGTTGTCCTGACAGGTAGAAAGTGATATGACTTGGTCATTCTATCTACTATGACCCATATCGAATCATGCTGTCTATGAGATCGAGGTAAGCCTGTTACGAAGTTCATATTAATCATCTCCCATTTTCATTTCAGAATCTCTATGTTCTAGGCTACACCACAAGGCCTCTGTGCTCAACCTTAAGTTACTGGCAATTTGGGCATCTAGACACGAACTTTGCAATGTCCTTCTTCATACCACCCCGCTAATAGACCTCACGCAAACCTCTATGCATCTTTGTTGTACTAGGGTGGATAGAGTATCTGGCAATATGAGCCTCAGCCAAGATCCTATCTCTAAGGCCATCAACACTTGGCACACACAATCTGCCTTGGTATCTCAGGACATCATCTCCCCCTTTGAGAACACTAATACTTTCTGCTTTTGAACATCTTCTTCCAATTGGAGAAGGATGGGATCCCTGTCTTGTTCTTCTTTCACTTCTACCACCAAAGATGACTCTAACCCATTCCTCATAATGGCCCTACCTTCATCAGAATCTTCAATCTGCACCCCCAAATGGGCTAGTCTGTGTACCTCCTTAGCTAACTCTTTCTTTTCATCCTCCACAGGAGCTGTACTCCCCATGGTCACCCTGCTAAGAGCATCGGCAACCACATTAGCTTTACCTGGATGATAGAGGATACTTATATCACAGTTTTTTAGCAACTCTAACCATCTCTTCTGTCTTAATTTCAGCTCCTTCTGGCCAAATACATACTACAAGCTCTTGAATACATCCACTACCTACCATATAATAGTGCCTCTATATCTTCAGAGCAAACACCACCATAGTAAGCTCAAGATCATGAGTTGGGTAATTTATTTCATGAAACTTAAGCTGTTTGGAGGCATAAGCTATCACCTTGCCTCTCTACATTAATACATAGTCCAAGACAACTCTGGAAGCATCACAATATACCACAAAATCATCCACTCCCTCTAGTAGGGATAAGACCGGGGCTGTGGTCAGTCTAGTCTTCAACTCTTGGAAATTCTTCTCACAAGCTTCTGACCATTCGAACTTAGTTCGCTTTTGAGTCAGCTTAGTCAAGGGAGCTGAGATAGAAGAAAACCCCTCTATAAACCATCTGTAGTAACCTACCAAGCCCAAGAAACTCCTTATCTCTGTGGGAGTTTGGGCCTTGGCCAATTCTTTACTGCCTCAATCTTTTGGTAATCAACCTGGATACCCTCACTAGACACAATATGCCCCAGAAATGCCACAGATGCCGACCAGAACTCACACTTAGAGAATTTAGCATATAGTTATTGATCCTTAATGGTTTGAAGGATAATTCTAAGATGGTCTGCATGTTCCTCCTTATTACGGGAGTAGATTAGGATATAATCTATGAACACAATAACAAACATATCCAAGTACGACCTCAACACCCAATTCATAAGATCCATAAAAGCAGTTGGTGCATTCATCAGCCCGAAAGACAAGACCAAAAACTCATAGGGACCATAGCAGGTTCTAAAAACTGTCTTAGGAATGTCTCTCTCTAACTTTAAGCTGATGATACCCAGGTCTGAGATCTATCTTAGAAAAAAAGGTAGCACCCTGAAGTTGGTTGAATAAGTTATCAATTCTGGGAAGAGGATACTTTTTTTTAATGGTGACCTTGTTCAACTGATGGTAATCTATGCACATCCATAGAGAACCATCCTTTTTACGCACGAAAAGGACTGGAGCACCTCAAGGTGAGACGTTTGGTCTAATGAAACCCTTATGTAAGAGATCTTTTAGCTGTAACTTTAACTCTTTTAGCTCTGAAAGAGCCATACGGTATAGAGGGATGGATATAGGCTGAGTATCTTGAAGAGTGTTTATCCCAAAGTCTATCTCCCTATCAGGAGGGATCCAGGAAGATCCTCAGGAAAGATTTCTAGGAAATCATTCACAATGGGACAAACTGAAGTAGTGGTGCCTCGGTACGAGAATCCTGAAATCTGGCTAGGTGGTATATACACCCTTTGGAAATAAACTTTCTAGCTTTGAGATATGAGACAAACTGACCCTTAGGGAAAACTGAGCTGATCCTCCACTCTAAGACTGGTTCGTTGAGAAACTGAAATTTGACTACTCTGGTCCACCAATCTATGGAGGCATACCCAGCATGAAGCTAATCCATCCTTAGGATGACATCAAACTCCACTAAATTAGCTATAATAGTCTTATGATAAACGGAGACTAAACAACCCCTATAGATTCTTTGGGCTAAGATAGACTCTCCATTCGGAGTAGAAACACTAAAAGGCTCAAGAAGGCCTTCTGGATTGATCCCAAACTTCATAGCTACATATGGGGTTACAAACGACAATGTGGCTCCTAGGTCTAATAATGCATAAACATCATAAGTAAAGATTTTGAGCATACCCTAGCCACATCTGGTGAGTTCTCCTACTCCTGTTTGGTGCCTATGGCATACATGCAATTTGTGCCCCCGCTTGTCCCTGTTGTAGTACCCCTGTGAGGTGGCTTGCCCTGCGGTGTTGCAGAGACTGTCTCTGATCTGTTATCTCTCATAGTCTATTTCCCCATAGGGCAATCCTTCAAGAAGTGCCCTACCTGACTACATTTGAAACAACTATTTGTGCCTATAAGGCACTCTCCAGGATGAGACCTACCACACTTACCACAAGTAGGATAACGCTTTGATCCTTGAGCTATGCTACCCTATGAATGGCTACCCGGGAACTTGCGGTGCTATGATCCCTACTCATTCCTGACTCTTGGTGCAGGTGTACTAGCAGATTAAGGTGTTGGTCCGGCTATCCTAGGCTGAAAAGATGAGTGATTTCCACCTCCAGTCCCCCTCTTGCTTGTCTCCTCACCTAATGTATTGTCCCCCTTACTCTTAAACGTCTCCCTATCCTATATCTTCTCCTCCTCTACCAGCTGCACATATGTTATCAAGTGGGCTATATTCATATCTCCAATCTAC
>DF358850.1:36789-60580 GCA_000787875.1 Solanum virginianum | reverse complement strand
GACGAGCTGGCCGCCGAGAGAGCACTGAGACGAAGAACCTAGCTAGGAATTTCCCGAAAAAGTCAAAGTGTGGTTCTGCGTCCCTAGCACGTCGCGAAAGGTGCGTGGAAACCTCACTGTTTTATAATTTTTTTTGAAAAATTTAATTTGACTCAGTCGCGTTAAAGTTGAGTTGAGACCATTTTCCGATTTAGCTTTTTGCATTGATCGCAAATCTAGTCTCGTATTTTCAAAAGAAGCATGGGAAGACATGTTACGCACAAGGTCAATTCTAGAGATATTTTCCTCTTTTCACCAGATGTTAAAAAATGTGCTTCAATTTTTATCTGTACTTATACCAAATATATACACAAAATAAAACAAACGTTATCATTCTTTAAAAAAACACCAAATTATATCTTTTGTGTTTAAGTTATATATAATTGGTATATTGGTAAATACTAGACAGAACCTGAACAATACATATTTTACAGAAAAATACTACAAGATTTATCAACAATTATACCAAACCTATACATAAAAAAAACACACCCAAATTTGATTTGTGTATTATTTTTGGATGTTTAAGTGATATATAATTGATATATTTTCTATAAACTTAACATATCATGAATTATATATATTTTACAGAAAAGTATCTCAAATTTTCATCCACACTTATACCAGATACATCCACCAAAAACTTACCATGTTTGTCTAGAACTGATAAAAAATAAAACGTAAAAAAATATTCTTCACCAGAAAAAAAAGTGACCAAAAACTGAGATAAAACATAGTGCAAAAAAAAAAAAAAAGAACCTGAAGAATTCCACTTGGCACCATGATGAATCAAAATAGAACAAAAATTGAATCCCATGTTACAAAAAGATTAGATCACTAAAAATTTGAAATCTAAAATCATACCACTGCAAAAAATTCATTCAAAGAGATGGAAGATTTCAAGTATGAAAGATTTTACAATTTTGAAAGTAACAAAACGGATGCAATTAATGGATAACTTATACCCAAAAATAAATATTGGATTCTCCTGTCATAAAGTAAACCTTGGGAACAAAACATAATGTATACCTAGGAAAACATTAAAGACAATTGCATGGGGGACATAAAGTAAACTTGGGGAACGTAATTTTAATTCCAGATTTATACATTTTCACTTATTTTTTCTTTTTGTTAGTTTGTGAAAACTTTATATTGCTATGACTTGAAAGTTGGATTCTCCTATCATTATTTGTAATAACCTACTTCTATATTGTTATTTATTAAATTTTCTCTTACAAATTATGTCTAAACCAAGCGTTTTAGTTCATTTGCCCTACTTGTACGAGTGTTTAACTGTTTATGATTAGGGGTTTGAGCTGGGTTTTACTTCAAAATAATTTATATCATTTCCTAAATGTAAAACTAAGGCTGGTAATTGAAATTAATATAATTATTGCAGTAGTAATTATCAATATAATAACTACATAATCAAGTAATTACTGTAATTTGTTATGACAATGTAATTATAGTATAATCACAAGCATCTTGTTTGGTTGCACAAGTATAATTACAAGGTTATATTAAATTTTAAAAATAAAAGTTAATTATCTAAAATAAGAATTTATATTATTCAAATAAGGGACTTAAATGATATTAAATTAAATATTTGAGTTATATATCGCCTTTTAAGAATATATTAATTAATAAATATATGTTCTTAACTATAATTATAAAAAATGATTGATTTATATTTTTCAAGTCAATATTTGTAATTAAATTAAATATGAAAATTAAAAGTCAAAATTTCTATTAATATCATAAAGTACATGTGTATGACAATAAAATTCGTGTCTTAGAAAATGTTATTCAAGGAATGAAAAATATTGCTACAATCGTAGTATTTTATTTCAAGCAGTGAGTTCTACAATCTCTATGAATCCTCTGATTCGCCTTTTCAAATATAAATTCAAGGTTTCTTTAGCTTGTTCTTGAATCTTGAAAAATTAATGGATTTGATCTTGACTTGTATGTGAATTCAAAGGCTTTTGGGCTTGTTCTTGAATTCGGTGGTCTTGATCTTGATATATGGATTTGATGATCTTGAACTTGAACTTGATAAGATCTTGTTCTTGAACTTGATCTGGATTTTTACTTGAATCCAAGGGCTTTTGGGCTTGTTCTTGAATTCGGTGATCTTGATCTTGATGTGATCTTGAACTTGAATGCTTGATTTCTTGATTTCTTGAATTCATCTTGTTGCTTGTAGAGAAATCTGCATGTTTGATCCACGAGCTCTCTCTGGCTTCTTGTTAGAATTCTTGATTTGAATTTTGAATTATTAGGACCCCTTTATATAGTTGTAGAATAAAAGAGTCATAATAGAATTAGACATTCTTCCGGCCAATCAGATTTAACGTGACACAGCGCAGGAAAAGTGATAAGAATAGGACACCTTGAGTTATAATGGAATTAGGCTTTCTTCTGGCTAATCAGATTTAAGGTGACATGACGCAGGAAAAGTGATAAGAATAGGACTCCTTTTAAGTGACGTGACGATATTTGATTGGTTGAGACACATCACTTACACATGTGGCACATATTTATTGGCCTTTGATTTAGATAGGAATGCCATGTTATTTTGACACATGGCATGGTCCTATTGATTTCTTGTTTGACTTGGCATACCACATCATCCGACATTTGGTGTCAAGTGGGCGTCTAGGATGAAAGGATATTGGACCTTGCAAAGTGGGTCATCTTTTGTAGCCCAAATAAATAAATTTGGGCTTTTAATTAAAACTATATTTTATTAGATTTAATTAATTAACCCAATTATATTAATCCGTAACATTTATTTTTGGACTAATATATTTTGAATTTAACATAATTTGAATCATATTATAAAATTTATATTTTAATAAATTTTATATGATTACAAATGCTCCATACTTCAAGTCTTGTCAAGATATTTTATCTTTTAAAGACTAGACTTGTAGTATTAGTTTAATATTTCTCAAAATTAAGAGGCTGAAAGCGTATGTACGCAAATTGGTAAGCACACAATATATAGTCATTTAAGTGATCTATCAGATTAGGACAAACACTAATGCCCATTTACATGTAAAGTGCTATATAATAAATATAACCACTCATGCTTCATCCAATTTGGTATGGATATTGATTGTATGTCGATCGCCACCTGTAGTTCTTATTCGACTAGGAGCTCACTTGTTAATCCTTTTCCTAATTTGATAACTTTTTCTCATTTGACTCCAACTATAACTCTTTTTTGTCACCAACATATTTTATTACGTCGGTTCAACAACGTTCTCTCCTTGTTGAATCGAAAATCCTAAGCCATTGATGATTAGAAGTGAACCAACCCTCTCGTCTCTTCTCTATAAATAGACCTATGCTTCTCATGCTTCAAACATATATAGCTCTTACTCGGAATTGCATCAACACGAGTCTTTATCCAGATTCAACTCATTATCAACAGGTAATTCTCTCCTCTTTGTGTATTCTTTTGTTGTTTTTTTTAATCACATAAGTATTTTATATTTCATATGACAGTAACTAAAAAAAGAATATACCTATATTTAATTCATCAAGAAATAGTTTCTTTGGTTGATGAATCATCTCTTCTTTTTTTTTTTAATCACATGAGTATTTTGTATTTCATATGAAAGTGATTAAAAATAAAAAAGAATGTACATATATTTAATTCATCAAGAAATAGTTTCTTTGGTTGATGAATCATGTTTTCTTTTTCCTAATCACATGGGTACTTTGTATTTCATATGAGAGTAGCTAAAAAAAAGAATGTACATATATTTAATTCATCAAGAAATAGTTTCTTTGGTTGATGAATCATGTTTTCTTTTTCCTAATCACATGGGTACTTTGTATTTCATATGAGAGTAGCTAAAAAAAAGAATGTACATATATTTAATTCATCAAGAAATAGTTTCTTTGGTTGATGAATCATGTTTTCTTTTTCCTAATCACATGGGTACTTTGTATTTCATATGAGAGTAGCTAAAAAAAAGAATGTACATATATTTAATTCATCAAGAAATAGTTTCTTTGGTTGATGAATCATTCCCATTTTTGTTTAATCGCATGGGTATCTTGTATTACATATGAAAGTGATTTTAAAACAGAATATACATGTTTTTAATTTATCAAGAAATAACTTCTTTGGTTGATGAATCATCTCTTTTTTGTTTAATCACATGCTCCCAAATAACCTTATTTTTATCCTTTTTGTGAAAAGAATAATATAAAAATACTTACAAAGAAAAATGATGATTTTTTCCCTTGTAATAAAGAGTCCATGATTATTGTATCTCCTTGTCAACTTGGTCCCCAATTTTCTTTTGTAGGGCCATAATTTAAGATTCTTATTACTACAAAAATTTGGTCTTGAGGTGTGAAAGGAAGGATCCCCATCCCCCCACTTTAAGCAAGGTAATTTTATGGTAGTTCTTATCGTGCAAAGGAATGGATACTCATTCCCTTCTTAAGAAAAAGGTAACTTTCATGGTAGTTCTTATCGCGTAAAGGAATGGATACTCATTCCCGCCTTAAGGACAAGGTAACTTTTATGGTAGTTCTTATCGCGCAAAGGAATGGATACTCATTCCCGCCTTAAGAACAAGGTAACTTTCATGGTAGTTCTTATCGCGCAAAGGAATGGATACTCATTCCCGCCTTAAGAACAAGGTAACTTTCATGGTAGTTCTTATCGCGCAAAGGAATGGATACTCATTTTCGCCTAAAGAACAAGGTAACTTTATGGTAATTTTTATCGCACAAAAGAATGGATACTCATTCCTGCCTTAAGAATAACAAATAGCGTTTCTTGACAAGATTATATTTGTATATATTTTCTTGTTATTTTGTGCTTAAGTTCGTCACTAATGACTTCTTCTATTCCTTGCAGTTTGAAAAGATGGTGATTTTCAGGCAATACATCTCTTCTTCCACCAAACTTAAGTATCTTATAGTCGAAACTGAAGATGTGGTGGAGCAAACTAGGTTCTCGACTCAAACTCTATTAGCTGGTCAATATGCGAATCCGTGGCCTTTTTTGAAAAACTCACATCATATGGCGAATTGGACTTCAGTGAAAACTCACAATTACAATAAGCTACTCAAGTTGTGGTCTCTTCAAGCACCATATCATCATCATGCCAACATTACAACTTCCCTTACAAGCTTAGGTCGTCGCATAATTCAAGGTGCGGTTCGCTAGGGAGACACCATGATAGTTGAGGGAGAGTATCGCCACATTCCAGGTTATTGGGAGTGGACCGAAGATATACTTGGTAGGTGTCAAGAAGCTTTGGGTATGGCTCAAATTGATGATGTCATTTATGCTTCACTTTTCACTTATGATCGTAATTCAGATAGTTTACGAGCATTCTATGAAGCTTGGTGCCCCAAAATAAACACGCTTCTTACACCTATTGGGGAATTTTCCATTTCTTTATGGGATTTACATGTCCATGGAGGCTTACCAATTTTAGGTTCTTTTTATGAAGAATTAGTACCTGAGGTAAAGAAACTTACGGGGTTCGATGAAAAGAAGACAAAATATCTTCCTTGGACTTGTGAATATTTATTTACAGGCTATCATCATTTTTGGGGTGCTAACTAAAGGGTATCTTTTAGCCAATGGATAGAGTTTTGGTGCAAGAGACCCTCAAGGTATGGACCTGCTCCACCTAGGCAGGAAGAGAAATCTTCTCGTCTTGAACTAACATATAATCCTGGTGGAACTTTGCTTGACACAAAGAGATGGTCACATGTTGAAGAAATAGTATTCTCCAAGATCGGGGTGAACTCTAACAAAAGAGATGAGACATATCTGGTAGCCTTCTTATCTTGTTGGTTGTGCGCTTTTGTCCTTCCAAATAAGGAAGGCCATTACATTTGATGGCGAGTGGGAAAAGGTTCAGTCTCGCAATTCTGGTGTTGGTCAGTATCTACAATGGCTTGAACAAGATCTCAATTACATCCCAACTTAATCAAATTAGAGCTTGCTTCCCTATTCATTATGTTTATGGTTGGCTTGCTTATTATTTCAAGACTCATTTTGCATTTTCTAATTGGCCCTTTATTCCTACCATGGTAGTATATTTTGGAGAAGATGCTGCAAGGTACTTTGATAAAAATGATGCGAGGAAATCTATCCATGGTTGTGAGAATGTTGCTTGGTCCTCTACTATGCTGGATAAGAAGTACGCTTACTTTTATTTAGATAATGATCGTGCACTAGAGTTGGAGATGAGCTACTTCATGAGTATTAGTTTCAATTATCTTCCACTTAGATGCAAAAATTCATTTATCATTGAGCCATACAGTCCACACCGCTTCAGTCGTCAATTTGGATTCTTCCAGAATATTCCTGGTATTATGAAGAATGATATTCGCAGTGCTCCTTTGGACAAGGGACTTATATTTTGGCAGATCTGCACTATGAGTCAATCTTTGTCATGAACAACTTTTCCCTTGATTCTGCCTAATGCGGGAGACTCTTTTAGATCTGACTATCAAATTTGGTGGAAGAAGACTCATGGGAATTTCCTTAGTGACCATTTGCAGGGTTTGGTGAATGCTGCTGGACCAACTCCTGTTGTACCCTTAGAGGGTTCAGATGAAGTACATATATCTAAAGTCCTTAATGCTGATGCGGACGACACTCTTTCTTTAGGTGCCAAGGTGTCCAGACAACATAATAAAGGAAAATCTTAACTCCCTTCAGTGGAATAAAAAAATGACATCTAATCAAGCTGCTCGAGTTCTAAAAGGTTGCTTCAATATGAGAGTGAGAGTAGTAGTAGAGATCTATGTTAGAAGAGAATAAGGGTACTCCAGATAAAAATGCTCCTACGCCTGTGGTTGAATTACATGATGAGACAAGTAGCCCCTCGAGGACCATAATGACCCCTATTAAAGCGGTGTGATCTAGACTTCCCTTATGGCATATATCTTAGCTCCACTTTT
Organism: Solanum virginianum; assembly: GCA_000787875.1. NCBI lineage: Eukaryota > Viridiplantae > Streptophyta > Magnoliopsida > Solanales > Solanaceae > Solanum > Solanum virginianum. The sequence continues at coordinate 53,590 of DF358850.1, read as the reverse complement.
TAATTATTCACCCTTTTTTTTAAATGTAGGTGAATAAAAGGACAACTTCTATCTCTTATGATGAGGTCAAAGATACTTTGAAGTCTAATATACTTTGATATACTATCAAAATACAACACATTTAGTGCCTGAAACCAGGGATTTTGTGAGTTCTTAAAATGACTTTTTAGTGTTTTGATGTGTTTTTATGTTAATCTTGCAGAAAAGTTAGGTTGACATGATTTTGAAGAAAAGTTGCAGATTTTGCTGAAGCATAGACTTACGAGCCCACCTACGAGTCGTAGGGTGGTATCGTAGTAAGAATCAGAGACCAAAATTCAGAAATCTGCTAAATGGAGGTCACCCCTACGAGGCCATCATACGAGTCATAAGTCACATTATGACTCATATAGGTGGTTTCGTAGCAAGAATCAAAGATCAAAGATGTTGGACCAAATAACTAAAGACCAAGACTACGAGACCAACATATGAATTGGAACTCAAGCAATGACTTGTACCTATGGGTTGTACTAGTTTAGTCTAAGATGCCAAGAAATGAGACCCCAACTACGACTCGTAGGTCATCCTACGAGTCATACCTGCATAACTTATCAACTGCCAGCTGTCTTTTTTGTGTAAATTCTAGGGTTGTTTTGTAAATACTATATATAATTTAAGTTAGGTTTTTAGCAAATCAAGTTCGACTAGTAGACTATTGATAATCACATTTTGAATCTTTTCTTAGTTTTTTTAGAGTAGCTTATTGTTCTCTCTTGGAAAATCCATTTTGGGGATTGCAAATGTTGCCTTGTACTCATTATTGATCAATCAAGCTTGTGGGTTAGCAATTTATGGTTCCTATTTTCTTTATTGGTATTGGTAAAGATCTCAGTTATGTCTATTATTTGTATTCTTATGTGTTTTGCCTTAGCCATGAGTAGCTAAGCACCCACAACTTGGGGTTATGGGAACCATGGGTAGTTGACATTGAGATGACCTAGGTTTCTTGCATTTCTATGAATGGGGTTTTGCATGTATTATCTATTTCCCTTCATTATTATTGTTGTTTGATGGTACCCAACACCAAACCCCGCCTACTATCACGATCCCGACTAAGGTAGTGATGAATAGGAAAAGGGAAGTAAATGATAGAATTCAATTGATGTGTTCTCGTCTAATCAACCAAACCTGACCAAGGGGAGGTTGACTGGGATAATGGATAATGGTTTGTTGGCACACCATCATTCCCAACCAAGTGCCATGGTAAAATTTGACCTTCACCTTCACAAGAGGGCTAGAAGATTTGGCACGCTATGGTTGCCGAACAAGCGCCATAGTGAAATTTGACCTTCACCTTCACAAGAGAGATGAAAGAACCTAAGTTACCATCCTGCATGCAAATCACCAATTGTAGTTATGTTATCTAGGATAATCAAATTGATGAACCATGGGGAACACAATTGACAAGTTGTCCCCAAAATTGAGTGTTTTCTCGCATTATAGTTAGTGGTAGTTTTATTTTGTTTTTGAAACACAACCCCCTCCCTCCATTTAGAAATTGTAGTCATAAATACTAGAAATGATTAGTGGTGAAATCTTGTAATCAAGACTTATATTTCCTGTGGATTCGATCCTAACCTTGTTAGGTTAATTTCTGACAACGATTGTTTTTTTATTGGAGCGTGAACATCATCAGAAATTATGGCGCCATTACCGGGGAATATGACTAGGTTTTGATTTGATTTCACTATTAGTTAGTTCTAGTGTTGATTTCTAGAGTCTCTTGTACTTTACTTTTGTTTCTATTTTTGTTGTTTGACTTTATTTGCAAGGTATTCTAGGTTGTATGCCCAACACAAGGAGAGAAGGCAATCCCTTAGCTCCACTTAATTTGGAGATCCATCAACTACCAAGAAGAATAACTCAAGTGAATGAAGATATTGAGGTTGAGGAGGATATGCATGCGAATGAGAATATAGGAAGAAAGGAGAATCCACAACAGAGAGGTAACAGGCCATAACTTAGTGACTTCAATGAAAATGCTTATAGATGGAATCAATACCGACTGAACCCTATGACTATAGATGTTACCGGTGCTATAGTACTACCTTTTTTACCAGCAGATACTAAGTTCACGATATCAAGTGGATTGCTCCAAATGCTCCAAAACTGCAGACTATTCACAGGGATACCTTCGGAGGATTCTTCACCGTTATCTTCAAAATATGGTGTTTGTTTGCAAGAGTGTCATGAGGACACAAAACCTTTCTCTTGATGCTGTAGGTTTGAGAGTGTTTCCACTATCATTGACTGGTAATTAGCAGTGATTCTATTAGTACAACATTGGAGAGGTTTACTAAATGCGTGAGCATGGTCCCTGATCACAAGATTATTGACGATGCCCTAGTTGAAATTTTCTATAAGGCATTTGATGAGAATAGTCAAGCTTCCGCCGATACGATTATGGGAGGCATGTTCCTAGACCAACCTTTTGCATTAATAGCCACAAGGATGGAGCAAGTGGTTAAAACAAATTGAGCATGGGGACAATAAGAGCAAGGTGTGATGAAACCTTCTTGTGCAGTTAACAATAATAATGAGCAAGCAATGGTAAATGAAGAGATCACAGCGTAACTTGCTCAACTTCCCACAAGTATGGACTTGGTTTTAAAGCAAAATCAGGCAAGTGTCAAGGCAGTTACTCACCAACCTCCAAAGGTCCCTACATATGATGATCCATTCTTTGATGAGGATGCGTGTTTTGTAAGCAACCAAATGACGGGTTTCTGGAACAACCCCCAAGGGTCCAATTCAAGACTATTGGAGGCAAGGTTCCGAGAATCAAGGTCAGTTCTCTCTTGGAAAATCCATTTTGGGGATTGCAAATGTTGCCTTGTACTCATTATTGATCAATCAAGCTTGTGGGTTAGCAATTTATGGTTCCTATTTTCTTTATTGGTATTGGTAAAGATCTCAGTGAGAGAAAGAGTGCAAGACGCAAAATGGGGGAGAAAAGAAGGCTACAGGAATGGTCCTTATGTGCCACCACACAATCGTGATGCTGGAGCAAACAACTCCAGGATTGAAGAAATGTTTGAAAAGTTGTTAAAGCGAGCCGACCACCAAGATGAGACTTTAAAGGGAATGAAAGAAGATATTTCAAGTATTAACTAGAAACTAGAGTCTCATTCAGTAGCTATAAAGCAACTAGAGCAACAATTTGGACAAGTTTCTTCAAAATTGAATCAGCGCCAAAGGGGTACCCTAACAAGCAATACAGTTCAAAACCCTAAGAACGAAGGGCATAGCATGACAGTGATGACTCAGAGTGGCAAAAGTGCTATGAACCCCCCTATTCCAAAGGTAGAAAATGGGAACCACAAGAAGAGAATAAATGAGGGAACCCAGGCATGCAATACGAAAGAGCAACCCAAGAAGTATAAAACCTTCCCAAGACCCCCTCTTCCTTTTTCTCAAAGGCTTGGGAAAAGAAAGGAGGAAGGTAAGTTTGAACAGTTCTTGATAATACCTAGGAAGTTGTTAGTCGAAGTTCCCTTAATGGAAGCCCTTGAGAGGATGTCGAGACATGCCAAATAGATGAAAGACCTAGTCAAGAAGAAGCTAAAAGTGAGCCAAGACCTATCTAAAAATATTCAATGTTGTAGTGCCATCACTACAAAATCATTAGTTCAAAAGCGCTAAGACCTGGGTGCATTCACCATATCATGCACTATAGGACAACTAGCATTCGCTAAAACACTAATTGATTTGGGGGGTAACATTACTTTAATACCTCTTACCATATTCAGAAAGCTCAGTTTGGGCATCCTTTTTCCTACAAAGATGCGATTATTGATGGCAGACAGAACAATCAAAAAGCCTATGGGGATTTTGTATGATGAGTTGGTAATGGTAGACAAATTTATATTACCCACAGATTTTGTTATACTTGACTGTGAGGTTGATTTTGCAGTTCCAATCATTTTGGCAAGACCTTTCTTAGCCACAGGTCGAGCATTAGTAGATATGGAGAAGAGTCTACTCACTTTCAAGTTTGGTGAAGAAGTAGTGGTGTTTCAGGTGGACTAGCAGGATAGAAAGAGTTCTAAGTTTTAAGTCATCTCAATGATCTCAAGGCGTAAGGATGATGAAGCAGAAATCCTGATAGAGTTGAGGCTTGGGGTTGATCCTTTAGCAGCCGTGTTGATGAACTTGGATGGTGATACTATTCCTGATTATAAGAAAATGGTAAATGCTCTTGGGATGTCATTTGGGCCGAGGCAACAAGCAAGGTTGGAGTTGGACTTGTGCAACATGGAGACGCTACCTACAAAGCCCTCTATAAAAGTTCCACCAGAGTTAGAGTTAAAGGCATTACCATCACATCTGAAATATGCGATAATTGCAGACATCATTAGCATACCTCCTGGGATATACACTCATAAGATCCAGCTAGTAAAAGATTATAAACCAAGTATCAAGCATCAAAGGCGGTTGAACACCCCAATGGAAGAGGTTGTGAGGAAAGAAATCATCAAGTAGTTAGACGCGAGAGTAATCTACCCAATTGCTAATAGTAAGTGGGTGAGTCCAGTGCAGTGTATCCCAAAAAGGGGAGGTATCACAGTGGTGCCTAATGCAAAGAACAAATTGATCCCCATGAGACCAGCCACCGGATGGAGAGTGTGCATGGATTATAGAAAATTAAATGCTTCTACTAAGAAAGATCATTTTTCTATGCCCTTCATGGATCAAATGCTAACATATTAGCGAAAAGGGGATGGTATTGTTTTCTTGATGGTTTTTCCAGTTACAATCAAATTGTTATTGCTCTTGAGGATCAAGAGAAGACAATGTTCGCATGCCCTTATGGTACTTTTGCATTTAAGATAATACCTTTTGGACTTTGTAATGTTCCAGCCACATTTCAAAGATGGATGATGTCTATCTTCTCGGACATGGTTGAAAGTACTATTGAGGTATTCATGGATGACTTCAGTGTTGTTAGCCAGTCTTTTAAAAAATGCCTTTTACATTTGTGTGATGTATTGTAGAGGTGTGTTGAGGGTCATTTGGTGCTAAATTGGGATAAATGCTATTTTATGGTCAAAGAGGGCATCGTACTTGGTCACAGAATTTTGGGCAAGGGAATTGAGGTGGATAAAGTAAAAATTGAGGTAATAGAGAAATTTCCACCGCCAATTTTGGTAAAAGGTATCAGAAGTTTTCTAGGCCACGTTGGGTTTTATCGTTGTTTGATAAAGGATTTCTCTAAGATCTCGCTACCCTTGTGTAAGTTACTAGAAAAAAATGCGAAGTTTGTGTTTGATGATACATGCATGTGCACCTTTGAAGAATTGAAAATAAGGCTAACCACAACACCCATTATTGTAGCTCCACACTAGTCACAACCATTTAAACTAATGTGTGATGCAAGTGGGGTTGCACTTGGTGTGGTGTTAGGGAAACGAATAGAGAGAGAGAGAGAGAGAGTCTTACACCTAATCTATTATGCTAGTAAAGCACTTAATGCAGCCCAAAAGAATTACACTATGACCTAACAAGAATTGCTTGCATTTGAAAATTTTTGTTCATAATTGTTGGGAGCTTAAAGTGATTGTGCATACAAACCATACGATGCTCAAATATCTGATGGCAAAGAAGGATGCAAAGCCAAGATTGATTAGATGGGCACTTCTCTTGCAGGAATTCAATTTTAATGTGATTGATAGAAAAGGTTTAGAAAATCAGGTTGCCGATCACCTTTCTACGTTGGAAGATAAGGCTATGATGAAGTTTGATGATGGTCTAGACATAAATGACTCATTCCCTGATGAAAGAGTTCTAGCAGCATCACATGATCTTATACCTTGGTTTGCAGATTATGTTAACTACTTGGTGAGTGATATAGTACCTTTTGAGTTAAACACCTATCAATGTCGCAAGTTTATGCATAATGTGAAGAAATCCCTCTAGAATGAGCCATATTTGTTTTGCTTTTGTACGGATGGGATCATTCGTGGATGCGTTCTCGAGGTAGAGATGATGAGCATTCTTGAAGCATGTCACTTTTCAGTGGTGGGTGGTTATCATAGTGGAGTTCGAACTACTTATAAAGTGTTGCAATTTGGCTACTATTAGCCCTTAATACATCAAGAAACCCATCATTATGTTAAGTCTTATGGCCATTGTCAAAGGGAAGGTGGAGTTTTGCGAAGGCATGAACTTTCTCTAAATCCTATTTTGGTCATAGAACTATTTGATGTTTAGGGAATTGATTTTATGGGACCTTTGTCAGCTCTTATGGTAATAAATACATCCTGGTTGCAGTTGATTATGTCTCCAAGTGGGTTGAGGCCATAGCTTTACCAAACAATGAGGGTAAGAGTGTTACCGGGTTTCTCCAAAAAAATATTTTTTCCAAGTTTGGTACACCACGAGCTATTATCAGTGATAAAAGCTCTCATTTTTGCAACCGACTTTTCAAAGCTCTCCTTGAAAGATATGGTGTAAAGCACCGAGTGGCAACCCTATACCATCCCCGAACTAATGGATAAGTGGAAGTATCGAATAGGGAAGTAAAGTAAATCTTATCCAAAATGGTAAATGTGAATCATACTGATTGGTCAAAGAAGTTAGGTGATGCTTTATGGGCCTACTAGACAGCTTTCAAGACTCCCATTAGAATGTCCCCTTATCAATTGGTGTTTGGGAAGGCCTGTCACCTGCCGGTCGAATTTGAGCACAAGGCACTATGGGCATTGAAAAAGCTGAATCTGGATTAGCATAAAGCTGCAACTTCTAGGTTGATGTAGTTAAATGAGCTTGATGAGTTTAGACTATGTGCATATTAGAGCTTCGCCTTATACAAGCAATGAATAAAAGTTCAGCATGATTGCAAAATTGAAGATCGTCAATTTGCTTAGGAAGACATGGTACTACTCTACAACTCCAGGTTGAGGTGGTTTCCTGGAAAACTCTGATCTAAGTGGATAGGGCCCTTCAGAGTAATGTGTGTCTTTAGTCATGGAGCCATCGAGCTAGAAAGCAGGGATGGCAAAACTTTCAAAGTCAATGGACAAAGGGTCAAACGGTATATGGGTAACATGGAAAAAATCAAAACAGTGGAAGATTGGGAGCTTGAAGAGGCATGAACACAAAAGCTTCCTATTGTGCCGCGAGAATAAATTAGACGCTTCCTGGAAGGCAACCCAAGGTACATCCCTTGCACCTTTTCTTTGTGATTTTACTTTGAGGATAAAGTATCCTATTTTGGTGGGGTGTGGGAAGTTATGGATTAAGGTGAAGTCTGAGTAGCCTTAAGTCCATAACTTCCCCTATTTTTGATCCCAAGGTTTTGTTGCCGTGCTTTTTTTTTCCTTATGGATGTTTACTTTTCTGTTGAACTAGCAAGTTTAGGTAGTGTAGATAATGGGTAAATTCATAGTAATGTTATCTATTGGCATATACATAATTTTTAGATGTGTTTTTAATGTTTTGATGAAAAATTGGGTACCCTCAAAATTTTTGAGGTTGTGATTATTGATGCATTCGCACATTCTTGAGTAGTTGGCAATGTTTGTTCTGATATTGTGAAGGTAAGCTGAGGCTAAAAACATGACCTATGAGTCTATACTTGATTGTGGATGCAATTGCTATGTGTGTTGAGAGCTTGTTTTGCTGTATTCATACATCTTTTATGGACCCAGAACCTGTCTTATTACTCTAAATTAGTTTGGTGATGTGGTAGATATGGAAAGGATCTTAGGCCTTTGTTATTTGAGTTGGCCTAAATGACCTACCAGATGAGCGAGTGAATCTCTTGTTCCAAACTTTTGAGCTTTTTATGCACTCATTCTTTCTTGATACCTTGCTAGCTTAACCTTGTTTGATGAAACATATTGGCCCTGGTCTATCCTTGAACATGTGAACCTTGATTGAGGCCAAAGGCCTAAGTTGAGGGTGGCTACAGTTAGTGGCCCTGGTTTGAGGCATAGATATTGTGTACTTAACTTGAGGCTAAATGCCTAAGTTGAGGGTGGCCCTTATATTGGTAAAGTAATAATAATAAGGTGGTTGGTTGGGAGATCAAGAAAGAAATGAAAAGGCATGAACAAAGTGAGGAAAGAGAAAAGAAATGTGCCTTGACTTGAGAAAAAAAATAGCAAAAAAAAAGAGTCTGAAATCGAGGTACAGCTGAAAAAGAGAAAGAAAGCACTCGAGAAAAGTTCAAAATAGGAGAAGAAGGGTGGAGTGATTAAAAATGGGTTGGATTATAAAAGTAAAAGTGTTGGTAAACATGGTTCAAGGATAGCTTTGAGTCACTATTTGCCAAAAATACCATGCCAAAGCACCCTGAACCTATGTTACAAGCCTATAAGTGCTAAAGTGATCCAATTCCACTTTATCACCAAGCCAATAGATGAGTATAGAGGCAAGCCTATGGTGTTAGTTAGTATGCATTGAATTTCACAACTTTTTAGTGTTTTGATGTGTTTTTATATTAATCTTGCAGAAAAGTTAGGTTGGCATGATTTTGAAGAAAAGTTGCAAATTTTGCTGAAACATAAGCCTTAAGAGCCCACCTACTAGTCGTAGCTCAAGCTACGAGTCGTAGGGTGGTATCATTGCAAGAATTAGAGACCAAAATTCAAAAATCTGCTAAGTGGAGGTCACCCTTACGAAGCCATCATACGAGTCATAAGTCACACTTACAACTCGTATAGGTGGATTCGTAGTAAGAATTAAAGAGCTAAGATGTTGGACCAAAAAAACTGAAGACCAAGATTGCGAGACCAACATACAAGTTGGAGCTTAAGTAACGACTCAATACCTATGGGTCGTACCAGTTTAGTCCAAGATGCCAATAACCTGATACGAGACCCCAATTACGACTTGTAGGTCATCCTATGAGTCATACCTACGAAACTTATCAGCTGCCAGCTGTCTTTTCTGTGTAAAATCTAGGGTTATTTTATAAATACTATATATAGTTTAAGTTAGCTTTTTAGCAAATGGATTTCGACCAGTAGACTATTGAGAATCATATTTTGAAACTATTCTTAGTTTTTTTTAGAGTAGTTTATTGTTCTTTCTTGAAAAATCCATTTTGGGGATTGAAAATCTTACCTTGTACTCATTGTTGATCAATCAAGCTTGTGGGTTTGTAATTTGTGGTGCTTATTTTCTTCATTGGTATTGGTAAAGCTATCAACTATGTCTATTATTTGCATTCTTGTGTGTTTTTCCTTATCCATGAGTAGCTAAGCACCCACAACTTGGGGTTGTGGGAACCATGGGTAGTTGACATTGAGATGACATAGGTTTCTTGCATTTCTATGATTGGGATTTTGCATGTATTATCTATTTTCCTTCATTATTATTGTTGTTTGGTGGTGGCCAACACCATACTCCGCCTGCTATCACGATCCCGACCAAGGTAGTGACAAATAAGAAAAAGAAAGTAGATGACAGAATTCGATTGATATGTTCTCATCTAATCAATCTAGCCTGACCAAGGGGAGGTTGACTGGGACAATAGGTAACGTTAGTTGGCACGCCATGGTTGCCGACCAAGCGCCTTGGTGAAATTCGACCTTCACCTTCACAAGAGGGCTGGAAGAACCTAAGTTATCGTCCTGCATATGAATCTCTAATTATAGTTATTTTATCTAGGTTAATCGAGTTAACGAACCATGGGAACACAATTCCCAAGTTGTCTCTAAAATTGAGTGGCCAATTGTAGTTATGTTATCTAGGGTAATCAAGTCGATGAATCATGGGGAACACAATTGCCAAGTTATCCCCAAAATTGAGTGTTTTCTCGCGTTATAGTTAGTGGATTTTTTTTTGAAACACAAACCCCTCGCCCCCATGTAGAGATTGTAGTCATAAATACTAGAAATGATTAGTGGTGAAATCTTGTAATCAAGCCCTGTATTCCCTGTGGATTCGATCCTAACCTTGGTTTGGTTAATTGCTGACAACTATCGCTTTCTTATTGGAGCATAAACATTATCACACTTGACCACCAAATGGCCACTATGTCCATATTTGATGGGAATAAAGTCGTCCTAGATGCTCAAAAGAATTTCATCTTCTCTTTTTGGACCATTATTCGAGAGAAACTTTCTAAATAGGATGTAGATTCTACTTCCTCTCTTAAAGAGGAAATCTAACTAATTATCAAGTAGATGAAATACAAAGATGTGGATATCTCACCTTCGATAAAATTATTAGACTCTTTCTTCAAGTTTGCTACCTCGTATGACCAAGCAAGATCAACCCTTCATGATATGAATGTGGAGACCGCAAGAAAAGAGTAATTCCTAGAAGCAGGAGAATATCTTTCAAATGCCATGCTTGAGGAGTATGAGAAGGTTAGAGTGATGTCCTCTCTCCAACAATCACTGGGGAACATGAGAAAGAAGATAAGACAGCTATGCAAAAAGGCACAAGCTTTGGAAGCAACTGCCAAGGATGAAGTCGAAGAGGCCAAGCTAGCTACTATACTTGAAGATAAGGAATTCGATGCATGCTCTGACATAGATTTGTCCAATGGTTTGGAACAAAAGAAGGAGCATCTAGAGACTTTGCGTCAAGAGCTGATTAACTATAATTTATGCTTAGATTAGATTTATTCCCTCTCTTTTTTTATCTTCTTTTGCTTATTTTATTTTCTTTAGAGTTAGATGATACGTTAGACAATTTATGATATTGATATTTTTTCTTATCTTACATTATGCATCTTTATGACCTTTTTTCTTTTATTGCATTCTCCCTCTTGAATTTGCTTTGGTTGCAATCTTTAATTGATTGGGAATTATCTCGCAGGTTTGGGGGATTTAAACACCTCAACTCCATACTTGGAGGATTTTGACTTGCAATATTGGAAGATTTGAAGTCTTGAAGTCGTATTTTTGGAGGATTTGAAGACTTTCAAGTATATTATTAGTGAAATTCATATTTGATAGGGGTTTTCCCCCATTGAGTACTAGATTTGGTATGAGTCCAAAGTTTGATGAAAGATACTCACAACTTTAACACTCATGTAAGAAATCAAGTGGGGACAAATGGTTTTTGACACTTATGCAACTGAACTTAGAATATAATTCCAAGCACCTACGTACCTCAATGAAGAGGATCAAGTCACAACGTAGTTCTAGGAGAGTGACTATTTTTTTTGATGTGTTATACACAGTTTATACTCTTGTGGGCTAGGAGTAACATGCAGTTTATGCTCGTACATCATGGAGCACTATCTCACTTCAAGGGTAGTACCTCTTGAGGAATTTTGCATTTATGGGACCAATCCTTGCGCCATTCGCATCGACAAGTTTGTAAGCACATTTGAATACACTTCTTGTACCAGATATGGTCCATCCTACTTTGAGGTGAATTTTCCCCCCAGACTTATGTGAAGTGATAATAGGTCTCCTTACTGCGAGGACTTGGTCTCCAACTTGAAAGCATTTTAGGCGAACCTTTTTGTTAAAAGTATGAGATAGACAAGCCTGATAACATTCAAGATTTTGTTGAGCTTTGAGCCTCTTTTCATCTTGCGCTTCTAACTCAGAGGGATGTAGTCGAGCATTCTCTTCTTCGATAATTCCCTCTTGAATAGTAAATCTCAAGGAAGGTATTTGCCACTTAAGTGGCAGGACTGGTTCAACTCCAAAAGTAAGCGAATATGGGGTTGCTTAAGTTAATGTGCGATATATTGTCCTATATTCCCATAAAGCTTCTTCCATTCTTTCATGCCAGTCTCATTTGGACTTGGAGATTACTTTCTTCAGGAGATTGCATAGAGTCTTATTGAATGCTTCAGCAAGACCATTGGCGGCAGTATGATACATAGAGGATTTGTGCTACTTGAAGTCAAAAAGATCACAAATCTTATTCATTAATTTGTTATCAAACGGCTTGCCATTGTCGGTTATTATGTATTGAGTAATGCTGAATTGGTATATGATATTCACTCAAATAAAGTTTACAATATTCTCCTTCTTTAATTCTTTAAGAGTGACAACTTTGATCCATTTTAAGAAGTAATATGTTGGAATCAAGATATATAGGTGCCTACCAAAAGATTTTGGGAGTGGTAAAACTACATCCAAGCCCCAAGCATCGAATGGCCAAGATGCAATAGTCAGATGTAAAATTTCAGGCAGTTGATGTATGAAGTTTGCATGGAATTGACAAGCTTTGCACCTTCAAGCATAATCCAAGCAATCTTTTACCATGGTTGGCAAATAATACCCCATTCTCTTTATGTGAAAGTGGAGCTTTGGTCCAGATTGATGCGATCCATATACTCCCGAATGAGCTTCCTGTAGAGCTTGACTTGCTTTGTTCTCTCCCAGGCATCGAAGGAGTACCCCCTCAAATGATATTCTATATAGTGTGTCCTTGGTAAAGGAAATGAGGTGCATGATGATGAATGTCAGTCCTTCTTTTGGCATCTTCTGGGAGTATCCTAAAATATAAGTAGTCGATGATAACTTGTCGCCATTCCTCTTTGTTGACTTTAGAAATTGCAACAACATGCTCAAGCTTATCCTCCATATGATCCTTTTCATCCAGTGGTGGTACTACCTATTTTTGATAAATAGTAACTTACGTTTGATCAGAAAATGTTAAAGTTAAAGCTAGAGCAGCTAAGGCATCAACTATTTTATTTTCCTTTCTCAGCACATGTTGGAGGGTTACATCTCCAAGCCATCCTATTAACTTTTGAGCATAACAGTGATATGGACGCAGTTTGGGCTTTCTAACCTCATAAGTTCCTAAAAGTTGTTTAATCACTAGCTAAGAGTCACCAAAGACTTGCAGTTATAATTATTTCATGTCGACAGCCATTTTGAGACCATGTACCAATGCTTAATATTCTACGACATTATTAGAGAAATGTTGTTTCAACGTGAAGAAGAATGGCAGGACCTCACCTTGTGAAATGACAAACACCACTCCAAAGCCATCTCCGCAATGCTGTGCAGCCCCATCAAAGTACATCTTCCAAGGAGGTTATATTTCAATAGCTATCGCATCTTCATTAGGGAGCTCATTAGTTAGCTCCCAATGATCTAGTATCGGATGGTCTGCCAAGAAGCCTGCTAATGCTTGTCCCTTTATAGCTTTTTGAGGGACGTACACGATCTCAAACTATTGGAATTGGAGATACAACCTTGTCAGTCGCTTACTGAGGACTAGTTTCAACATGACAAACTTGATGGGATTTGCTTTAGATATGAGACAAACAATGTGAGCTTGAAATTAATGCTTCATCTTTTGAATTGAGAAGACTAGAGCTAAGCATAACTTTTTTATTAGAGAATAATTCAGCTCATTTGGTGTCATCATTCCACTCAAGTAGTAGAGGGAGTTTTCTTTTCCTTCGCTATTCTCTTGAGTTAATAGGGCTCCAACAGACCTTTCTTGTGCCGCAATGTAGAGTATTAATGGCTTTCCAGGTATAGGGGTTGCTAGAACTAGAGGGTTTGCCAAATATTCTTTGATATTTTCAAAAGCTTCACTACATGTTTGGTCCCACTTAAAAGGACCACCCTTTTTCATAAGATAACTGAATGATTGACATCTTCCAACTAGATTCGAGATAAACCTCCTCAGGTAAGCTAACTTTCCTTGAAGACTTTTTAACTCATGAATGTCTCAAGGCTGGGGCATCTTCAGGATGGTATCAACTTTAGCTTAATCAACCTCCATCCCTCGATGTCACACAATAAAGCCAAGAAATTTGCCAGAAGTAACCCCAAAGGCACATTTCAATGGGTTCATCCTTAGCTGATATCATAAAAGCAATTCGAACACCATTCTTAAGCCTTTCAAATGGTCGCCCCTCTTTCTCGACTTCATCACTAAGTCATCAAGATAACATTTGACATTTTTGTGGAGTAAGTCATCAAATATATTCTGCATAGCCTTTGAAATGTAGCACTAATATTTTTTAGACTAAAAGGCATCACTTTGTAGTAATAGATACCTTTAGGGATGCGAAATGCAGTGAATTCTTCATCATTCGGTGACCTGTGGATTTGGCTTAGCCAAAAGAACTATCAATGAATGGCACTACCTCATAACCAGTTGTAGTATCAATCATTAGCTTTGGAATAGGCAGTGGAAATTCATCTTTAGGGCATGCATTTTTTAGATCTCTAAAAATCAACACAAACTCGAATTTTGCCATTTTTCTTCCTCATAGGAAAAATGCTTGAAATCGACATGAGGTATTTAACTTCATGAATGAATCCTTCCTCAATGAGCTTGTTGACTTCATTCTCGATCAATGGGACCAATTGTGGCCTAAAACGTCTTTGGGCTTGCTTCACAGGGCGAGCACCATTCTTGACTGCCAATTGGTGCACCCCTACTTTAGGATTCAAGCCAAGCATTTCTTTGTAACTCCAAGCGAAGACATCCTTATACTCTTTGAGCAGATTCATATAAGTGTTTTCTTCTTCAGTTTCTAGAAAAGCACTTAAGTAAGTTAGCCTTGGTCTTCATTAGTGCCAAGGTTAATTTTCTTTAAAGGTTCTTTGGCTTTCACTCCTTCTTCCAGTTCTGGTAGAGCATCTCCAGCATCATCTTCCTCTCGTAGATTCTTCTCACTAATAGATAAGTGGTAATATCCAGCAATATATTCTAATCCTCTATCAACCTTTATTTGAGATGAGGTATCGAGCTCCCTCAAAGCTGCAATATGATATAAGGAGCCCACACTTTCTTCATATTCCTCATGTTCCTTGGTGTAAACCACGGTATGAGTCTTTGCCTTTAGCACCTCTCCATATGAACCCATGAGTTCCACTTTTTGCTTCATCCTAGAAGGAATTATGCTTTGGACATCCTTTTAGATAAGCGGAGTAAGTATCATCACCCTTAGGTAACTTCTTCGATGCTTCTTATTTTCTCTCTTTAATTGTCCCAACCTCTCAAACACAGAAGTTCTCGTATGGGTTTTCCAAGCAATCAAAGGCAGAAGGCTTTTAGTTAGAAGAAGAAGACTTATCTTTGATGGTGATGTAATTGCTACTTGCTCTTCTTATGGAAATACATATTGGAGGTGGTTATTCAGCCTTTGCAAGTAACTTGTAAGCATTTGGATCAAAGCCTTTTGTACATTTTGTAGGGAGTGGCATATCTTGAGGTGAATTTTGAGCCACAAACTCTCCTAGCAGCTTTGAAGACAAGTTGATTACATCAATGCATTTGATAGGAAGAGTTACCCCTCCTAGTATATTTCCTTGAACATCATATGATTAACCTACCTCTTTCTTTGCCTTTGAAACATAGCGAGGTACAAAAGTTGGCTTCTTCTTTGAGGACACGATCTTCCCTTTATCTGGATAGGAATCTAGCTCCCCAATACTGGCCTTGAACTTTCCAACAACCACATCTGTTCTTTTGCTGGCAGGCGTATTTGACTTGGTCAATTTGACATTGTCAAGTTTTGCTTCCTTTCAATTCCATCTTGAAGATACTTCAAACATTGATAGTAAGAGGATGAGACAATTTTATACTCATATACCCAGGGCTTACCAAGCAATATATTGTCTGAAGTCTTCGCATTAAGTACATGTATCTATGCACTAGATCGCAAATTGCCAATATGGATTTCTAACTAAATGAAGCCTATAGACCTCTACCCTCTTGATTGAATCCTTGTATTAAGAGATGACTTTCACTAAGTTCCTCATTAGTGATGCCCAATTCTTTCATTGTATGGATGAGTAGAATGTTAACCCAGATCCTTCATCAATTAAGATTCTATTTATCCTCTTCTCTAGCACATGCTCCATCATGTATAAAGGACCATTATGCAGCTTTTTATCGAATAGGAGATCATCCTTTGTAAATGTGATTTTTGTATCACATACATGTGTTTCTTGGGAAGAGGGTTCTCCAGGCTTCTTAGAAGATGAGGGAGATGCTTTTGATGAAGTTTCGCCCATTGCTTCTGCTTCACCTATGGAAGGAATCTTTGATGAACTTGCACCTACTGTTTCTCCTTTGTCAGTGTTAAAACATGATGCCTTATTGCTGTCTTGGACAATTCTGGTATAAAACCAACTCGGCAAGAACTCTCCAAAAGTTACAAGTCATCATGCCTTCTGGTAGTGATGCACTTCCACCTTTTGTTTCTTTAGATGAGTGACTAGCTTTTGCTTCCTTGGTCTCCTCACCATCCTTACCCTGTTTGGTTGCTTAGATGATTCTCTTTGTGAACTTGTCTTCTTACGTCTTCGCCTAGTCACGAGAATCCAACCTTTATCATTATCTCTATCAATTTGGATTTTATTTGGCTCTAATGACTTCTTTTTTCCAGGAGTATATATCTGGATTGGGTCAAGCGAGCATGATAGAGATTTGGTTAGAACTTGGTTTCTCATCATCAAGGACAATCTTCTCCTCCCTAGATAATTGTATGACTTTGTCCTTGAAGACCAAACACTTTTCAAGAGGATGACCCAAAAGTCTATGATATTTGCAATAGTTTGGATCATCAGTCTTTCTAGCTTCATCGGGTCGTTTCATCTCTGATAAGTCAATAAGCTTTAGTTCAACCAATTCATCAAATATTTGAGAAAAATCAGAATCCAGAAAGGGGTATTCTTTTTCTTGTGTCTCCTTTAAAGTCAACTTTCGATTTGGACGTCCTTGAAAAGTTGTCTTTACACTCTGCTTCCTACTTTCCTTCATAGTAAACTTCACAGGCGATGCATTGACATTCATGGATTCCTCGTTATTATTCTTGAGCATAAATTTGCTCAATTTCTTCGGTTCTTGCTTGTCTTTTTCTTTGCGA
>DF358850.1:22573-36759 GCA_000787875.1 Solanum virginianum | reverse complement strand
GGATGAGAGGATATTGGACCTTGCAAAGGTTCTTGCTTGTCTTTTTCTTTGCGAGGATCGTGAACAAGCATCCCATCTTTTCCAGCAGAAGATATGCTCAACTCCATATCATGAGTACGAGTTGCTAGATCTTCAAAAGACTTTGGTTTGATCCTTTGTAGGATGTGCAGAAGTCCCCAGTGCATTCCTTGGATACACATTGCTATTGCAAAAGCTTCACTAAGTCTATCTTTGCAGTTAAGACTTGCGTTCCTCCATCAATTTATGAAGTCGATGACTAGTTCATCCTTTCTTTGGCGAGTATTTGTGAGTTCTACCATGCTCACCATACGCCTTGTGTTATAGAAGCAATTAAGAAACTCATGCTCTAGTTGCTCCCAACTGTCAATGGAATGAGGCTCAAAATTTGTATACCAGTCAAAGGCATTTCATTTTAAGGAATGGATGAATTGTTTAATGAGATGGTCTCCATAGGTCCCAACATTATTACATGTCTCCACAAAGTGTGCAATATGTTGCTTTGGGTTTCCTTTGCCTTCAAATTGCTGAAATTTGGGAGGTTGATAACCAGCAGGCATTCTGAGGCTATCAATCCTTACAGTATAAGTCTTAGCATACATATGGGAAGACCTTGTGGAGATTTCATACTTGTCTTTAATGGTCCCTTCAATGAACTCCTTTAATTGATCAAGTGGGATTATTCCTTCGGCAGAAACTAGTAGCTCCTTGAGAGTCGATGCTTGCTTCGCAGGGTTTTCTGTCTTTTGAATCTCAATACCCTTCCCAGGTGCATGGATAGATTCCTCATATAATAAGCCATCTACTCTTTCCATCAATTTATCGATGCGAGACTCTTGGTATTACATATGCCTGGTCAGTCCTTCGATCATCTTTGTTAGATTTGTAAGTTGTTTCTCCGTGGATGAAGCATTAGTTATCATCGGTTGCATGACTATTGGAAGCATAGAAGAGTAGCATGGATTATCATGGAAGTTGATCTTCAGAGGTCTCACATTATGCAGCACTTGTGGAGAAGATTCATTGGGTCCTGGTCTTTCTTTGCAGTAGAATTCTGGGAACCAAAGACCTCAAGTAGAGCTAAAGTCTACTTGATCTTCTCAGCAACACTACTTCCTCTGTCTGAAGCATTTGTAGAGGACCTTGCTCCCCTTGGAATTGAAGATCCAAAATCAGGAGTTGGTGCGAACGACACTCATAGTGTTTGTTGTCCTAGCATAGTGGCTTTGCTCCTTGTAACCGCTCCAAAACTTCCAAAAGTAATGGCCAGGATTCCCTCTACTTTGGCAGAGAACTAGGAATCAGCATCCGTGGAAGTTGATAGGAGTTGATCTTCTTGGAAGCCATTTGAATATTCTTTGATTCTTGAAAAGTTGAGATGGAGGTAGAGATTGTCCCACTGGGTGTGCCAAAATTTGTATGACAATAAAATTTGCGTCTTAGAAAATATTATCCAAGGAACGAAAAATATTGCTACAATCATAGTATTTTATTTCAAGGAGTGAGCTCTACAATATCTATGAATCCTCTGATTCGCCTTTTCAAATATAAATTCAAGGGCTCTTTAGCTTGTTCTTGAATCTTGAAAAACTTGTGTTAACCCGAAAAATGACCGAGGGAAATACTTTTTGAAACAAGTACACTTAAATTGAAACGAATTTGAATCTTGAAAACTTGATGGATTTGATCTTGACTTGTATTTGAATTCAAGGGCTTTTGGGCTTGTTTTTAAATTCGGTGGTCTTGATCTTGATATATGGATTTGATGATCTTGAACTTGAATTTGATAAGATCTTGTTCTTGAACTTGATCTTGACTTGTATTTGAATTCAAGGGCTTTTGGGCTTGTTTTTAAATTCGGTGGTCTTGATCTTGATATATGGATTTGATGATCTTGAACTTGAATTTGCGTGTTTGATCCACGAGCTCTCTCTGGCTTCTTGTTAGAGTTCTTGATGTGAATTCTGAATTATGAGGACCCCTTTATATAGAGTTAGAATAGAAGAGTCATGATGGAATCAGACTGTCTTTCGGTCAATCAAATTTAAGGTGACATGGCGCAGGAAAAGTGATAAGAATAGGACTCCTTGAGTTATAATAGAATCAGGCTTTCTTCTGGCCAATCAGATTTAAGGTGACATGGCGCAGAAAAAGTGATAAGAATAGGACTCCTTTTAAGTGACATGGAGATATTTGATTGGTTGAGACACATCACTTGCACATGTGACACATATTTATTGGCCTTTGATTTAGACAGGAATGCCATGTTATTTTGACACATGACATGGTCCTATTGATTTCTTTGTTTGACTTGGCATGCCACATCATCTAACACATGGCGTCAAGTGGGCCTCTAGGATGAGAGGATATTGGACCTTGCAAAGTGGGTCATCTTTTGTTGGGCTTATAATTAAATCTATATTTTGTGGGACTTAATTAATTAACCCAATTATATTATTCCGTAAGATTTTTTTTGGACTAATATATTTTGAATTTGATATAATTTGAATCATATTATAAAATTTATATTTTAATAAATTTTATATGATTACAAGATGTTTGACGAAAAGATTAATATTACAAATATAACATCATATAATTTTAAAAATATTAGGCAAAAAGACAATCAATCTACTCTAACTAAAAAAATAGCTTAGAATATAAAATATCGAGTCAATACTTCTAAAATAAATGAAGTTAAAATTATAACATAAGTTCTAAATTCAAAATAAAAAATTAACATAATGCTCTTATGTCAAATATCAAAATAATGTATATAATTATGATTTAAAAGAAAAGAAAACTGTAAGTCTATAACCTTATTTAACAATGAATTCTATTTTAATTTAAAAATTAAAGTATGAACAAAATTATGCTAATTAAAACATAAATATAAAATAAATAAAAATTAGATAATATGGTAAATTACATAGAATCACATGAAGTAAGTGTTGAGAAGAAGAAAATGAAATATAGATAGTAATAAAATTAAAAAACATATATTTTTAGAAAACATTGAAAATAATAAAAAAATAATAAGAAGAATTTAATAATAAAGATATAAAATAAATTTAAACATAAAATAAAAATAGAAATTATTTTTTCTTTCAAAAGTAATCAGCTTATAATTACACCATCTAATTACCAATAATTCACAGCCTGACCATATGAATTGGAGAATGTAATTATCCCTACCAATTACACCAAATTATCTGTTGACCAGGTAATACATGACTAACCAAACAAGTCACACAATGATATTACACTAAATTCAATAACCAGAATGACTTTCCAAACATTCCCTAACCAAAATATAATAGAATTGGCTCTTTCGGTTTTAGTTTCTTGGGTTTCAAATTTCTTCACTGGAAATGCAAATTTAAGGAAAAATTGCAAAAATGTACATTTTTAGGGCCTTAATTACACTTTATTCAACCTCTAAAAATATTTACCTTTTTGACATATTTTTTTAATAAAATGTCATGTTAATTTTTTTCTTTTCATTTTTTAAAATTATTTTATATATTTTTTGTGTGTACTTGTAATCTATACCTTTTATTAATGGTCAGATCAAGTTAATAGTTTTTGTCAAATGGAAAAGTTACATTTTGGAGTGATTTGACAATTCCCTTCCATTTGTATTTTCCAACAAGAAATGGTACTTTTTCTTGGTCCAATTTCTTGTACAAAGCTTTTCAATACTCAATTGTAAAAGTCAGGCACCCCTTTGTCTTCCTATCATGCCCCGAGCCTACACCCTGGATGTAGCCAGCACTCGGAAACTATTTCTTGTCCCAAGCGAACGACTTGGCCTGGCTAACTTACTCAGCAGAAGCCATTAATACCATAATGAACTGGAACGGACTCAAAGTTCATGAACTTAAAGATACAATGGTAAGGTATACAACGCAACTCTGAATCTTTCAAAACAATTTCAAAGAAATAACATGATACAATATCTTTCTAGTCTACGAAGCCTCTAAAGTACTAACACTGAATAAGGCACCGGAGTAGGCTCATGGGTACCTCAATAAAAATAAATACAAAGAAATGAAGATGCCCCAGCTCCTCTGGATGCAAAGAGGCCTCACCGGCCGCTGATGGGGACTACCCTCCTGAGCATCTACTAACATAGACACTTACAACTGCATCATGATACGATGTAGCGCCAAAGGTGTCAGTACGTGGAATGTACGGTATGTAAGATGGCCAAAAAGTACAACAATTAAATACTTACTTTAAAATTGCACCTTGAGATAGCTTAACTAACAAAAATATGTCATGCATATGAAACATATATATTCTTAATCTTGTCAAAAATGCAACTCAACATAAAAAGAAACATTTATGTTAGCTCATTAATGAGCATAGCTAAATATATATAAAATATGGTAATCATAAGCTTAGCTCTTTAATTGGTTTAACTCAGTTAATTATGTAACATAAATAAAGAAATACTTCAATAAAAAAATACTAAATCTCAATACATAAATAATAATCTTTACTTCTTGGGGAGTTTCTCTAACCGACAACCATCACTATGAGCTTTATGATGATACAATGTCTTGCCTACATTACCAGAGCCATCCCATACTTTGCCGGGTAGGGGACATAAAACTAGGGAGTGGATCCATCCCAAAATTGGTGCCATCTCAGTGGCAAGTGAGGAGTTGTACCTTGGTACAATCCTATCCTATGATGGCTACATAGTTTATGAGTTCAAGTAATTAATTCTACTCTCACTCATATCGGTGCTCGATACTACTCCCAAAAATAATTTTTATATAGCTCATACTTCAAGAACTCTCTTGTTCAGGGCATTACCTTCTTCTCTCGTGACTTAGCCCAACTTTAACTTTTCTTAAACTTTTCTCAACTTGTCTTAAACTTTCCTCTAGCTGAAAATACTATTGTTACAAGTGTCTCAAAACATAACTTAATTACTCTGCTATCTTTCAAGTACAAAGCTACTTCTTAAAACTTAGCTCACAACTGTCTGAAATCATAGATTTCTTGCTCCTCTATTCAGAAAATACTTATAAAAAAAATAATTTTCTGGAGTTTAAAGTAAGATATCAACTTCATAGATTTCTATAGTAACTTTAGGGTTTACGTAATCTAACACTTAAAAGTAGTATCTCAATTCAGGACTCCAATGCAACAGAAGAATTTAGTAAATCTCATACTTTTCTTCAAAAATAGCATAAATAAGAAAATTGCTCAAAATAAAGAAATCTTGTTGTAAACTACTAACTTGATATTTGGAGAAAACTAAAAATTTCATAATGGAAAAATAATAGATGAAGATTTTTGTAGGCCTTACATACCTGAGCATCAACTTCTTGGAAGAATTGGAAAGAATTCTTGAAAGCCCTAGCTTTGCATCTTGAATATATGCTTGAGTTTTCTTGAACCTATTCTGATATTTGTGAAGAGAATACTGTATTTTTATGATTAAAACAAGTGAAAACTGACTAATTAAGGTCTAAAGAGGGTGAAAAGGTCGAAATTACCCTCCCTTCATTAAAAGAGTGAAAGTTAGAAATTATACGCGCACATGTACTTTTTTTCCATTTTTCTTGAATTTCATCTTCCGTCGAATTAACAAAAAAAATTAAAAAATACAAGTGAGGATCTGCATCCTAGGCGTGTCGCGCCAGGGTTGCGAAAAGCCCACTATTTTTGGAAATTTCTGGAAAAAATTATTTTGACTCGGTTGCTCTAAAATCGAATCGAGACCATTTTTCCACTTTGTTTTTTTGCACTGATCGCAAATCTAGTCTCAAATTTGCAAATGGAGCATAGGCAAAGGTGTTACGCACATGGTCAAATCTAGGGATAATTTAGTCTTTTCACCGGGGGTTACAATATTTCCCCCTTGGGATCATTTGTCCTCAAATGAGGAGGATGTTGTGCTAATAAGGCACGAATAAACTCAAGACTCGTGGCGATACTCAATAACTCAAACCCTCAACCCCTCATCGATCTTAATAGCCCCTATTTAGAATCAGGAATATACAAATCAAAAACTTAATTACTCAAATACTCCAAATCATAGGTGAACAATGACTCAAGAGTGGAAAACTAAACTCTATGAACTAAAGCATATAGCTCTTACTCAATTTCCATCTTACCACCTCCTCCTCTTCCATTCAAGCCTACTTCTAAGCCTCAAGGTGCTATTCAATACGATGTAGCTTTCCATCTTACCACCTCCTCCTCTTCCATTCAAGCCTACTTCTAAGCCTCAAGGTGCTATTCACGAGATAATCATATTCATAAAAAGATAATCCTCAATACTCATCTTTAAACTCCCATGGGGCTTTCATTAACAGGAGCTTGCGACTCCCATCATCACCTAAGTCTATTGCATACTCCTATCATATTCAAGCCTAATTCAAAGTTACAAGATGCTACCCTAAGATGATCACACTCATGCTAATCTAATCCATAAGGACTATGTGCTACATTTCCATGGAGGCTTGCTTATAAAGAATACCATTCCCACATATCTACTTGGAATCCATTGCAAAGGTCACCAGTAACCTACATCTATCCCTCACTTAATGGAGATTACACCTTCAAGCTTATCATCCTAATCACTTCATAGCTTCTCAGAGATCAACATTACTTAGAAATCGCTAAACTTATGATAGCACCTCTACACCCACAATCTCCTTAACTCCTATTAAGAGGCATACTAATCTACCCTTACCTGTCTGTTACATACAACTAGGTCTCATCTCTATCTGTAATCCTTAAATGGAAAGAGCATACTATAATTGTCACCCTAAGTGACGCCCACTCCCTTTCATCTAACACAACTCATCAATTATCATCCACATCACTATCAATACCAAAGAAAGGATTATTAGAAGGGCTTATAGTACAATATCGTAAGCATGATTCCTTTAGGAAATATGATATTAGGACATTTGTAACATGATATGATGCCACTAGGGGCGCATCGCAAGTTCATGGAACTGTATATACTAGAAAGCTCAAGTGTTTCCTTAGATAACAAAAGGCTGAAAACTATTGGTTCATGAGTTAAGATCAGAATTGCTGAATGAAGTTATCATTTCTCACTTTAAGAGCTGAACTTGAACATGTATCAAGACGGAGTGATTGAGTCTGGATCATGGGCATAGTGCCCTTGCATAAGATAGGAATAAAGCATCATCATGATGAAGTATAAGGAATATGAGATAGGAAAGCATTGACGCCCCATTCTAATCAACTTATCACTACCAAAAGCTCAAGGTCTACTTTGGCTCATTATCTAAGCATCTCCCCCTAAGCTCAAAGGTTACCTCTCTAAATCTGTGAATTAATTCTCTTCATTATACTATAAGTACAACCCTCTAGACGATTGGAGCACTACTATGTACAAAATGCTTATATCCTCCTGTTACTTACTACTCAAAGATATGAAACAGCTGCTAAAACATTCTTCTGAGGTACCAACTTCTAACCTTCTTCTATCTTTATGGGCATCTTCAATCACTTGCTACTCTCACTGGCATAACATCCGCTTTCTAGGACTCATAATCTAATAACTTCCATTTTGGTCAGCTAACACTCATCTTCTATGTTCACTTACATTAGACTGAAGAAAACCTGAACTATAAAAGTGATTTCCTCATTATCTATAGCTATCCTCCTTGGACTCAACTTTTAAGGGTAGTAGAGGAGGTCTATGTTATCCTACTCCACATTGACATCTCAAAGTACTATCTAGGTACCTTTGTAACTTATAAACTTAAAGTCTCTCACTGTTGTAGACTACCTTGGATATACATCTTAGCCTCGTTTTCTTACCTAATGACTTAGCCTCAATTCACTATTTTCATCTAAGGGTCACATACACCACACTCATACATAGCATTCCTTGAAATTCAACCTCTTAATCCCGAACATACAATATGGGGAGCCCCTTAGAGTAATTCCCTAATTAATGTTATCACTATCACAACGTCATCTCCCTTTTCTCACGACTCCTCATATTTTAGGCTTAAGGTCTAGTACTAACATGAGCATTACACCCTCCTATCATATCACCCTAACTCATAACAACCAGACATAATTTTAGAAACCCAGGCCCACTAAAACCTTATAGTAAATACTTAGTCAACATATCTCATGCTTATAGACTATCTTGGAGGTATGTCTTAGGTTCTCTTCTTATCTAATGGCCTAACCTCAACCCCTTATCTTTATCTAAGGATCACATACAATGTTCTTGTAACATTCTACTTCTTTCAAGTCAATAGCTTAGTTTTCTCGCTTACACTATGTCAAACCTACTAGGCCAAACCTCCAACTAATGGTGTCACTCTCATCTTGTTGTCCCCTCTTTGTATGATACTCACTTAATTTTCAAGCATAAGGTTTAATACTAAACACATGCATCCACACTTCTCATATACATATATACTTTAATAACTCTCAACTACTAGATAAGGTCAAGAAAGGCTAGATCTCTAAATCTCATGATAAGAAGTAATTCTTTAGCTCATTGTCTATCTACATATAGTCTATCATCGCATTCCCTTTCATAAGTTAGATAACATCCACTCATCCATTACACCTCCTTACTTAGCTAATAAGCTCCTAACTCTACAATTCTCATATGACTCCCCTTTCAAAATCATGAGCCTAGTTTATATCTACTACTTTATGCCTTTTGTTCTTATATTCAGCACATATACTCATCATTACTAACACAATGCTACTTCAACATCAACTCCTTTCATATTCTAGTGTTCACCATCTCATACAAACTAGCAACTCATTAGATACCTTATCATAGAAGCTATACGATACTTACTACTCTTTAACCAAAACTTATAAGGAACTCAACTAATCACCATATGACTCTTAGCTACTAGCTTCAAGAAGTTACTATTCTCACTCTTTGTGATTCCTGCATCTTTCTAGCTCTAGGAACATTCTATCACATGGTTTAAAAGGGCCTTCTATTACTTCCTCTCAAGGGGAGGGGATACTACTAAACATTAGAGGCATAACTTTACTTTTCTCTCAAGAATAACATCTGCAGAGTGATTGAGAGAACATAGTCTGGAAAAACATCATATTTTGCTCCAACTCAAAAGGCACAATTCATATGAATAAGAGTGCAATATTATGGATCGATAACTAAGGCACACTAGTTGGCTCATCTCAAGCCTAGTGTAGTTTCTTTGTTTTCTAAATACTTTATTTGAAGGTAACTCGACAATAAGGATCTGGAATTTTCTGTTCTGACCACCTTAATTATGAGAGATAGTCGAACGAATCTGGAAACCGCATGAATATAGACAAGTTTCTTAGAAAGTAACTTTATTGCATATTCTAGAGTATGAAAGAAGGGAAAGTTTTCTTAGATGTCAATAGTCCCTCATTTATAGAAGTGGGCCCCTTACTACCGTAAATAAGTTCCTATGGACATGACTTCATAGATTCCCTGGGACACTTGAACTCGTGCTCTGAGACCAAGTTTGTCACGCCCTGAGTCTACACCCTAGACATGGCCGGCATTCGAAAACCATTTTTGGTCCCAAGTGAATCACTTGGCCTGGCTAACTTACTCAGCAGAAGACATTAATACCATAATAAATTGGAATGGGCTCAAAGTTCATGAACTTAAAAATTCAATGGTAAGGTATACAACTCAACTCTAAATCTTTCAAAACAATTTCAAAGAAATAACTTGATACAATATTTTTCTAGTCTACAAAGCCTTTAAAGTACTAACTCTGAATAAGGCACCGGTTAAAGTTCATAGGTACCTTAACAAAGATAAATACAAAGAAATGAAGACTCTCGAGCACTTCTGGATGCAAAGAGGCCTGACCGACCGCTGATGGGGACTTCCATACTGAGCATCTGCTAGCATAGACATCTGCATCATGATACAATGCAGCACCAAAGGCATCAGTACGTGGAATGTACATATGTAACATGGCCAAAAAGTACTAAAGATAGAGTACTTACTTTAAAACTGCACCTTGAGATAGCTTAACTAACAAAAATAGGTCATGCGTATGAAACATATATATTCTTAAAGTTGTCAAAAATGCAACTCAACATAAAAAAAACACTTACGTTAGCATATTAATGAGCATAGTTAAGTATATATAAAATATGGTACTCAATAGCGTAGCTTTGTAACTGGCTCAACTCAGTTAATTACGTAACAATAATAAAGAAATACTTTAATAAAGAAATACTAAATCTCAATACATAGAATAATAATTTGTACTTCTTGGGGAGTTTCTCTAACCGACAACCATTACTATAGGTTTTGTGATGATACAATGTGTTGTCTATGCAGCCAGAGTCATCTCATACTTTGTGGGGTAGGGGACCAAAAATAGGGGAGTGGATCCATCCCAAAACTAGTGCTATCTCAGTGGCAAGTGAGGAGTTGTACCTTGGTACAATCCTATCCTGTGCTGGCTACATAGTTTATAAATTCAAGTACGTAATTTTATTCTCACTCATATCAATCCTATCACGCCCTGGGAGGGTACCCTAGATGTGACTGGTACTCAGAGACTATTGCTAGCTCCCAAGCTGAACACCTAGTCTCATTTGCCTTCATTCAGTCAATTCAATAGTGGAAGAAAAATGGGGTAATAGCACTAATAATCTTTTTCTGGGCTTAAGCTATCCACTTGATTTATCATGAATGGAATATAATAATAAAAGATAGTCTCAATATAAAGAAGAGAAGGGGAAGACCCCTCAACATCTACCATCAACATCTATGTCTACGAAGCCTCTATACTACTATCTGAGATGGTACCATGATAGGCCATGGTTATCAAAATCAAGTCAAAAGGCTATCAAATCTAAAGAAAATAAACATCCTCCAAATGCAGGGGAGGACTCACCACCGTTAGGAATCTGGAAAGCTCTAAACCTCAACGATTGGCTGCTAAAGTCTTCTATCTACAGAATTTGCATCATAAAACAATGCAGCACCAAAGGGGCATTAGTATGTAAAATGTACTGTATGTAAAACGGATTTAAGTAAATTGATAGTCACTCATCAATCACACTTCCTCACCTCAAAGTAAAGAATAGGACTCTATCACCTCACTATCTATCAAACATCAAACATATCATATCACATTGGAGTTCAATCACCATGAAACCTATCTGGGAGTTTCTATAACCGACAACCATTACCTATGAGCCGGTAGTAATATAACAAAGAGATATCATTTGCCACATCCATCTAGTACCTTACCGAGGTAAGGGACGAGTCTATCGGAGATCCTAAAAAAGTCTATCAAGTCCCCTACGGGACAAAGGAAACATCCGCTTTCACGGTCCAACCCTCTTCTATGCGGGCCATGTAGCTAATGAGTATGAGTGGGACTCACTCTTACCAATTTTAATGCTAATAATCCTCTCAGGACTTAATATGCTCATAAGTCTATCAACCCATCAAGAACTTCCATTACTCAACCCCTACAGGCAAGAAAACTCACCTCAACTCATCATCTATCAACTCAATGGGCAAGACTATCCTTTCAAGTTAGGAACGAATACTCATTCAATACTATTTCCAACTACTACATTTATCCATGCACTCATTTTAGGACTCAGACTCAGTCAAATATCACATTAAGACAATCAAGGCTCTAGACATCCCCCCTGAGTTCATTATTCATATCTTTACAGAGAAAATTTATAAGGGTCAAATCATAATCTCATAATAGTGCATGTATATCATCAGGAATCAATTCGATTTTATATATGTTGGTCATTTTTCTATAAAATTCATATATCCTGTAAGGAGATTGATAGAGCATATAGGAAGAGGAATGATATACATATGGTGTTCATTAATCTAGAAAACTCTTATGATAAAGTTTCGAGGGGAGGGGTTTTTATGGAGATGTTTGGAGGCTAAAGGTATACTTATACCTTACATTAGACAACTAAGAACATGTATGATTGAGTCAAAACCTGAGTGATGATTGGGGAGGACTTACCACTGTTAGGAATCTGAAAAGCTCTAAAGCTCAATGATTGGCTGCTAAAGTCTTCTATCTACAGAATTTGCATCATAAAACGATGCAGCACCCAAAGGGCATTAGTACGTGGAATGTACTATATGTAAAATAGACTTAAGTAAATTGACAATTACTCATCAATCACTCTTCCTCACCTCAGATTAAAGAACAGGACTTTATCACCTCATTATCTATCAAACATCAAACATATCACATCACATTGGAGTTTTATCACCATAAAACCTATCTGGGAGTTTCTATAACCAATAACCACTACCATTGAGCCGGTAGTAATATAATAAAGAGATGTCATTTGCCACATCCGTCCAGTACCTTGCCAGGGTAAGGGACGAGTCTATCAGAGATCCCAAAAAAGTCTATCAAGTCCCCTGTGGGACAAAGGAAACATCCATTTTCACGGTCCAACCCTCTCCTATGCTGGCCATGTAGCTAATGAGTATGAGCGGGACTCACTCTTACCCATTTCAATGCTAATACTCCTCTCAGGACTCAATATGCTCATAAGTCTATCAAGCCATCAAGATCTTCCATCACTCAACCCCTACAAGTAAGAATACTCACCTCAACTCATCATCTATCAACTCAATGGGCAAGACTATCCTTTCAAGTTAGGAATGAATACTCATTCAACACTATTTTTTGGTTATTACATTCATCCATCCACTTATCTCAGGACTTAGACTCAGTCAACCATCACATTCAGATAATCAATGGTCTAGACATCTCCCCTAAGTTCATTATTCACATCTTTACAAAGAGAATTTATAAGAGTCAAATCATAATCTCATAAAGTGCATATATATCATCAGGAATCAATTCGATTTTATATATGTCGGTCATTTTTCTATAAAATTTATATATCCTGTAAGGAGATTGATAGAGCATATAGGAAGAGGAATGATATACATATGGTGCTCATTAATCTACAAAAATCTTATGATAAAGTTTCGAGGGGAGAGGTTTTTATGGAGATGTTTGGAGGCTAAAGGTATACTTATACCTTACATTAGACAACTAAGAACATGTATGATTGAGTCAAAACCTGATTGATGATTGGGGAAGACTTAGACGCTTCTGCGCCATTATGGGATTAGACTAAAGCTCAAACTCTTGACTTATTTCTATTTATCTTAGTAACAAATGAACTAACGAGACATCTATAAGGAGATATTCCATGATATATGCTATTTGTAGATGATATTATGTTGGTTGACAAGATTCATGATGAAGTTAATCAAAGGTAGAAGGTTTGGAATTTGACCCTAGATTCTAAAGGGTTCAAGTTGCGCAAAACTAAGACAAAATACTTGGAGCTCAAATTTAGTGACATAAATTAGGTAGGAATGTGAAAGTAAGAATTGATGCACAAGCCATCTCTAAAAAATAAGTTTCAAGTATCAAGAGACAATAATTCCAGAAAATAGAGAAATTGATGATAATAATATCATGTGGATCGAGAGGATTGAAATGTCAATTGGTAACTATTA
This sequence comes from Solanum virginianum, assembly GCA_000787875.1. NCBI lineage: Eukaryota > Viridiplantae > Streptophyta > Magnoliopsida > Solanales > Solanaceae > Solanum > Solanum virginianum. The sequence goes on along the minus strand of DF358850.1, from coordinate 23,204 downwards.
TCTTGTGTGATAAGAATGTATCACCAATTTATAAAACGATTCAATAATTCAAGAAAAAATAGTTCTCTCTATGAACCAAAGCCTCAAAACCCTATTTTCATCAGAGGATAGCCAATATGGCTGGTGGGCAGCCATCAATGGCGGTTGCTGGTCCACTGGAGGACTTTGTTTCCCCTAGTCAAGAAGGGAAGCAAAGTTACGCGAATATAGTGCATGATTAGAAGGTACAATAGGTCTCAATCCAAGTGAAACAAGTTACATATTTGCATGGGGAGTCGAGAGTGATTTGGGAGGAGAAAGAGGTGTCACAGATGATCATTAAGGAACAACTACAATTTGCAGTGATAGAAAGTTTCCCTTATTGATCGCCAGATATTCATGAGTTAAGAAGATTAATACCTTTATAGTGTGAGCTTAAAGAAGAGGTTACATAGGGCTTTTAAAAAATAGATATATCTTTTATCACGCATGGAAGATTATGTACATCTATTGTCTAAGTTAATTTTTTTACATTGCTCATAAAAATTGAAACTATCCAATACAAACGTTGAAGTAGGACTCCATCGTTGATCCAACAGTAGAGACTATGATTGCAGTGGCCTGGATATCTTTTCCATCGCTATATCCGAAT